>JADRCD010236982.1:0-16419 GCA_019843815.1 Montemys delectorum
CGTCTCTCCAGGACCCGTGACTTGTTTATGGCCAGGATATTTTATCTCAGCAATAGAAATGAAACTGGGACATATCTCAAAGTAGAAATTGCCTTTTATCAAGGAATCCAGCTCTGATCGGGGACTGATTGTGTATCAACCAGAAAGCATTGGCCTACTTGCATTCAGGTGAGGGCCTGGACCCACGTAAGCACAAAGAGGGAGAGACAGGAGAATCAGCCCCTGCAACGTTCTGCTCTTCAGAGCCTGTCATGCCAGTCTGAGGAGACACTCTGTCTTTCCCTCTAGCTCTCTCAGAGAAGCCCTACCTGCCCAGCTGGCAGAGGCTGAGCTCCTGGACAGCTGCCTACTTCAGCCTCCCACTGCCACATTTAAGGATTCAAGTTAACTCAACCTCATCTCTTACAGATTGGCCACCTTGGCACACGCTGTCCCCCTATGGTGGTTTGAGGATGCTTAGGCCAGGGAGTAGTACTATTTGGAGGAGAGGCCTTGCTGGAATAGGTGTGGGCATGGACTTTAAGACCCTCATCCTAGCAGCCTGGAGGCCAGTATTTTGTTATAGCAGCCTTCAGATGAAGATATAGAATTCTCAGCTCCTCCTGCACCATGCCTGCCTGGATGCTGCCATGTTCCTGCCTTGATGATAATGGACTGAACCTCTGAACCTGTAAGCCGGCCCCAATTAAATGTTGTCCTTATAAGAATGGCTATATTCATGGTGTCTGTTTACAGCAGTAAAACCCCTAACTAAGACAGGTCCCATATGCAGAGCTAGTCATCCCTCTCCGCAGCCCCTCTCCAACATGCCAACGTACCAGGTCACTTTCAGTTCTGAATTCAAACTACACATTCCTGAGGTGTCCAGCCTGACTCCAACCCCAAGTCTACCTAAGGTTTTATTATTTCTTTAAAAAATTAATTATTGCTGGGCGGTGGTGGCACACGCCTTCAATCCCAGCACTTGGGAGGCAGAGGCAGGCGGATTTCTGAGTTCGAGGCCAACCTGGTCTACAGAGTGAGTACCAGGTCTGCCAGGGCTACACAGAGAAACCCTGTCTCGAAAAACCAAAAAAAAAAAAAAAAAAAAAAAAAAAAAAAAAAAAATTAATTATTGAAGTGTCTGTATTTCTGTGAGTTCCCATGGAGGCCAGAAGAGGATGCTGCATCCCCTGCAGCTGGAGTTACAACTGAGCTGCTCGGTGTGAGTGCTGCGAACTAAACTCAGGTCTTCCGGAAGAACAGCAAGCACTATCAATGGCTGAGCCGCTCCCCCGCCCTTAATTTCTTGATTGTCCTAACCCTGTATCCCTCCATACCGCCTCCTCTTCCTTAACCAACCTCCACACTTCACAGCTTCTCCTAACAGCTTTGTTCTCATTGGTTTTGTTTGTTTGTTTGTTTTGAGAGGGTCTTATGTAATCCAAGTTGGCCTCAGATTCATTATGTAGCCCACAATATCCTTGAGCTTCCAACCTTCATGCCACCATGACTGGTTTACACAGTGCTGTGGAATCAAACCCAGGGCCTCACATATATAAGCAGCCTACCGTCTGTCTGTGCCACATCCCCAGCCCTCTCTTAATACTCCCTTTAAACGATGATTTATTTGGTGTTGAAAAGATGGCTCAGTGGTCATGAGTGGTATACCTCTTACAAAAGCCCCATGACCTGTTCTCAGCGTTCACGGTAGGCGGCTCCCAATGCCCTCTAACTACAGCCCCAGTGGCATCAGATGTCTCTAGTTCCCACAGGCACCTGTATTCATCACGCCCACATACTCATTCATAGATACACACATAATTAAAAGTAAAATTTTAATTTATGGTATGTGATATGTGCTGTGCTGTGTGTGTGCGTGCACATGTGTGTGTGTGTGTGTGTGTGTGTGTGGTGTGACAGTGTCACAGTGTCCATGTAGACTGGAGGATGACTTTTTGAAGAGTCTCTTCCACCTTTGTGAGTACTCAGAGGGATTGAACTCAGTCATCAGGCATACACCACAAGCCCTTTACCCTAAGCACCACTTCTGCCATCCCTAAACATTTTCTTAATTCCATGCCCATTTCTCTGGTTTCATCCCTGTCACCTCAGTGTAAGACACAGTATCTGTCTTCCGGACTATTCCAGCAGCCCGCAACTTGCCCGTGGACCCCTGACCCCCATTCCATTCTGGTCTGTCATCTAGATAGCAGCAGAATGGACTTTAAAAATGTAACCAATCTATCTCCCCATCCCGCAATGTAAACAGATGCCTTTATGCTCCTAGTTAAATATCACAACTGCTAACAAGGCCACCAGGCGCCGCACAGCCTTCCCACAGTTCCACACTATTTCCACAGGACCTCTGCAAACACTACTCCTCACAACTAGAAAACTTTTCTCTTGGCCGGGCAGTGGTGGTGGTGCACGCCTTTAATCCCAGCACTTGGGAGGCAGAGGCAGGTGGATTTCTGAGTTCGAGGCCAGCCTGGTCTACAGAGTGAGTTCCAGGACAGCCAGGGCTACATAGAGAAACCCTGTCCCGGAAAAAAAAAAAAAAAAGAAAGAAAAACAAAAACAAAACAAAACAAAAACAATAAAAGAAAGAAAACTCTCCTCTCTCCTCTTTTCCCTAGCCTAGTCTTTGTTATCTCTGAAATCTTAGCTCAGGATTCTTTCTAAGAAAGTTCACCCGCCCCACTTCCATATTCTACATCAGACCCTTTCTTGTTTATCCACAGAAAACCATCCTCCTGTTTTAAACTGTGCCAATGAACAGTCTCGAAAAACAAAAACAAAACAAACAAACAAAAAAGGCGCTTGTTGTTTTTGTACAGGATGGGGTTCTGTTCCTAGCACCTACGGGGCATGGCGGCACACAACTGTCTGCAACTCCAGGAGGTGTGGCTTGTTGGAGGAAGTGTGATACGATGGGAGTGGGCTTTGGAGGTCTCCTCTATGCTCAGGTCCCACCACTGTGGAAGAGAGCTTCCTCCTAGTTGCCTGAGGGTGCCAGTCATCTCCTGGTTGCCTTCGGAACAAGATGTAGAACTCTCAGCTCTTCTAGCGCTATACCTGCGTGGACGCTGCCATGTTTCCTACCTTGGTGATAATGGACTGAACCTAAGCCAGCCCCAATTAAATGTTGTCCTTTATAAAGTTGCCTTGGTCATGACGTCTCTTCACAGCAATGAAAACTTGGAAAGTGGAAAGTCTGTCTTACGAGCATCCAGGGCGGCCGCCAGTGTGCCTTACTGCACCTTCCTTCTGTGTCTCCTCTACACTCACACCGAGGCACGCACGGTCTTAGGGATCGTCTAGTTTCCCCATGTATGGATGGAGAAACCAAGACCTAGGCAGGTGCCCTCTGAGACTGGAACAGTACCTGGCTCACAGCTACCATGAACCATTTGGTCAACGAAGAGAGTAAATCCCTGCCCAGTACAGGGAGGCCATGGGCACACCACATGCCAGTCACTTGGCATATAATTTGTGTATTTGTCTGAATGTTTAGTCACACATGGTTCAAAACTCAAAGGCTAAGAGCAACATCTAGAAAGGTCCAAAAGATCCCAAATGAATACTTGAAAAATAAAGTGACAAACCATAGCAAAAACTCAGAAAGAGAGAGTTTATGAGGAGCCTCTGCGGCCTGACCCCAGGGGCCTGCACGCTTACTGGAATAAGCAGGCTCTTACACATCCTGAGGACAGCTGTGCATATAGCCCCACTAACAAATGGCAGCGTGTTAGGGCCCCAGTCAGCATCTTGCCAAAAACTGCCTACCACTTTACACATATCACTGAAAAGCCCAGAAGCCATTCTCATCTTGGCTTGTCAATCTTCAGAGCTGCCGACAGGCTGGGGATGGCGATGGTACCTTATCCTTTGCCCTGGGTAATTACTCAACGTCGTTGTCTGTACTGCTTTTGTTGCCTTACTATTTTTCTAATGAGGTAACCGCTTTGCCCACAGTGCGCATAGCCTTCTGGGTAATCCGCACCAGAAGCGTTTTTTAAACACACCAGAGACACCACTGCTTTCACATGTATTCACTCTGTTCCCTGCTAGAAAATGAGGCTCAGGCACTCCAGAATGAGCCAGATAAATAAATGACCACTCAGAACTTAGCTCCGCCTCCATACCTCCCCACCAGGGTGAGCCTGTCTTTCCTGACACAAGACCCTGGGACGGACAACCCATGGCTGCTGTGCCAGTCACCAAGAGGCATCGTGTGTCCCTGTGACTGGGTCCTTACACACGCTCAGTGAACATTTGCAGAACTGAAATACTGAGCCAGGCAAATGACATCTATCGTGGGCCAGTTCACCCCCAGGTTCTGGCCTCTGATATGGGCTGAGAAACACACCTTCTGTTTCCTGATGGGTCTAGGGCCCCAACACACTGGATTCATGGAGTGGGATAGATCAGAGCAAGGTTCTGCAGAGGCCTCGTAGGAGCTGGCACACTTACACAGAGAGTTACTAAGCACTGTTGTCTGGGTACTGCGTGGTCCGTTATAACTGCTGACTATCACGAAAGTGGCTATGGCCTGGGTGTGTGTCAGCATGCTCTAACACAGCCAAGTCAAGGCTCCTGGTCTCATGAGGCTTACACTTACGGGAGCTGGAACTGGAATCCCCTCTAATTTTCTTATGGTAAGAAAAAACTTTATTGAGATAGGATCTTAATATGTAGCCCTAGCTGCCCTCAAACTTGAGACACAGACCAGACTGGCCTTGAACTCACAGAGATCTGCTTGCATTTGCCTCCTGAGTGCTGGGAACAGCTCTCCTTCTTCCTCCTCTCCTTCCCCTTCCCCTTCCGCTTCCTCTTCCCCTTCCCCTTCTTCTCCTTCTTCTTCTGCTGCTGCTTCTCCTTCTTCTTCTTTTTTAAAGACAGGGACTTTAGCAGAAGCTGATCTCAAGTTTCACTCCCTGAACCCTGTGGTTACAGCACCATGCCCCATTTATGTGGTATACACCATGGAAGTCAAGGTTTGGTGCACGCACGCCAGCCAAGCGCCTCACCAACTGAGATACAGCTCTAGCTGTCTATCCCCTCTTCTCAAACCTTATTCTTATACTTTTTCTTCTATTAAAAAGCCTCCTCATGGGGCTGAAGAGGTAGTTCAGTGGGTAAGAAGGCTTGGTTGTACACGGATGAGAACTTGAGTTCAGATCCCAGCATCCATGTAAAATGTTGCTGTGGCTATCCATGTAATACCATGTATGGGGTGGAGAAAGGAGAACGTGACAGCTTACCAGCAGTGCTCCAGGCTCAGGGAGAGACTCTGCCTCAAAGGAATAAAATGGAGAGCCATAGAGCACACACATACACACACACCACTTACATGCACACATACTCAGACACATACCCCTCACATGCATGCACACACACACATACGCCTATCACATACACATGCACACACACACACAGACACAGACACACACTCCTCACATGCATGCACGCATACACATACGCCTATCACATACACACACACACACACACACACACACACACACACACGCACACACACACGCACACACACACACGCACACACCTCCCCCTAACTGACTGCACAGGAATAGATGTGGCGATCCCAGCCACTGCCTGGCCCTTGACTCCAGCATTAAAGTCCTCCCTAACCCCCCAGCTTGGAGCATCAGGAGATGGGGGTACAATCTGTAAGGAGGACATCTGTCTTAGGGGCAGCATTTGAACGAGAGAGACAGACAGGCACAAGTGGGGAGGAAGTTGACTTTGGCTGAGGTCTCTGTAGAACTTGCTTGCTAACAATTCAGAAAGGTTAACACCCCATTCCTGCCAAACCACGACCTATCACTTGAGGAGGAAATTCTAGGAGGCCTTTCCTTGTTTCAGCCAGGGCCGTCATGTAGAGACTGTATACAGTTCCCCAGAGGTGCTGGCTTATGCTTTAGGCAAATCTTCCTGCTGGCTTTCAGGGATGCTTAACTCCGATCCCTCTGGGATTCCCCCCTCCCCTTCAGGAGGCAGCAGCTACAGTGTGGGCTCCTGCTTCCCGTTCTAGCAGTGGATGTCACTGCCCTAAATGCTTTCTGACTAGTCTCCTAAAGAGTGCCGGAGGGCATTTTACAATCCAGTAACCTGATTGTAGAGATGCTCTGCCAATAATGGTGTGTTGTGTCTAAGCCTTCCCAGCACACAAGAGTGCCTGCCTTCCTGACCCTGCTCTTCCCTCCCAGGGGTTGAGGACGACTCTCAGCCATGGGAGGATTTCCCAGTGGTTCTGAGGGACACTGATCTCTTTACCCTCTAGTACAGTGACATCGTTGCCTGACTCTCAGCCTGGGAACCTGCGATAGACAGATGAGGTGCTGCTTCCTGGCTCTTTTGGGTATGGAGACTCCAGGTTCTCACTGTCCAAACAATTTTTCCTCTGGTCTAGGGATAGCTCCTTACAAGGGTTGTTGACATTTGTTAACTGTAGTGAAGTATGTCTATAATCCTAGTACTTGCGACACAGGGGCACGGGGACCAAGGGTTGGAGGCCATCCTTGGCTATACATTGGCTTCAAGGCTAGCCAGGAGGAAATGAAATTTTATCGAATCTGAAGTCAGTGGGTTGGAGAGATGCTTGGAGGGGTGTGGAAAGGAAGCGCTCACTGTATAAATCTGAAGGTCTGAGTTGGGATCCCTAGACCTACATAAAAGCTCTCTATGGTGGCTCAGGACTGCAACCCCAATGCTGAGGTGGGGGTACAGACAGCAGAATATCCATGGGACTTACCGACAAACTAGTCTAGTTGAAACAGTGAGAGACCCTGCCTAAAAAGTATACTTGGAGTCACAGACACCCAAGGCTGGACCCTGACCTCTGTGTGTTCACAAGTCACCCACTTCTGCACTTGGCCATTACCAGGCAGGCTGATTAGGGCCCCAGGCACCAAGTGGATGTGAGGTTGCTCGAGGGGCACTGAGGTAAAGTGAGGCGCCCCGGGCTTCGCTCCATAGACTCTCTGACCCTGTGTATTCCCTCTGGACAGCAACCACTATTTCCACATATAGTTTCTACAAATAATTGACGTGAAAGTTTCTTTCTTAGAAGGAGCCCAAATAAAATCCATATTGATCCATGGAAACTACAATTCATGTTCTACGGGCAGTTGGTGTTTGCAGTCACAGCATGAACCTTACAGCTGTCTAGGGGACAAAGGCACAGGAACAATAACAGGTCTTATGAGGCGCACAGTCAAATGGGCTGGAGACCAACCAGATGGTTCGGAGGCTGCCATCTTCTCTACTCTTCACACTGTTTCCCACAAACCCAGTGTGAGGACACCCTGCTATGACGGATGTGCCTTTGACCCTGCCGTCTGCAGGCTGGGATGCTTACAAAAGCCCCTCAGGAAAGTACACCACGAGGAGGTGCCCCTCGGCAGGAGAGGTGTCTCTGGCAATCCTGACCTTCCAGGGCAGAGGCCACAGTGTAGGCCTCTAATCTCCTGGGAGAGTAAAGTTATTCTAGCCAGGGCTGGGAGGTGGGGGTGGGGTGGGGCAATGGGTAGGTCCTTGCTGTTAGAGACCCAGGATCTCTGGAGGGAAGAGTGGTGTGGAGCCAGGGCTCTCAGGAAATAGCCACAGTGTCCTTGAGGCACATGACCTGAATCAGCCCTAGGTCCACAGCCAGAACAAAGATCCCCACTCCAGGGGCTGCCATGTGCAGGGCTGGGTAGAAAGAAGAGAGGAGACATCCACCTAGCTATTCCATCAAGGCCTCAGGGACTGGAGGATTAAGATGGAGGGGAAGGTGTGGGGGATAAGGCCCACTTACAGTCTCAGAGTGAATTATTATGCTAAGAAAACACAAGTTCTCAATGGCTCCATTTCTATGATATAAGTCTCACACCAGACATCCTGGGGAGTGGCTCAAGAAATCAAGAGAGCTCCAGAAGGTCAGCCTCACAGCGCAGCTTCCCCTGCAGGGCTCCATAGAGAGGGATGCAGCTGGCACTGTCACTGTGAGCCACATACTCAAGGAGAGCGTGCGTCCCGCAAACCTTCGGGTCCCAGGACTCTGGGTACTCTGTTGGAGTTAGAGCCTCGATGGATCTGGACAGAAGGCCTCAGAGCTCAGAACAAAGGTCCAAGATTTGACTCAGTTACACAGTTGCCCCTGGCGAACCCTCTTTTGTCCTTCCTTGTACTAGGGGAACCAGTCAAAGAGAGAAGTCCTGATGTGAGGATCCTGGAGGAGCCTCAGAAACTCCAACACAGTGTGCAGGTCTCAAGGCCCCTGTCAAGCTACTGGGGGTGGGAGGAGGAATGCAAGGTATACAGAGATGAAGGAATGAATTGGGTGTGGGCAGGGCCAAGTCATGGGCCTAGGGAAAGACAGAGGTACGCGGATCTTATTCTAAACTTGTTCCAAATCACAGAATGTCACGGTTAAGAGACTACAGGTTGTTGTTTACCAGTTACAGTTTGAATGTGAAATATCCCCCCACAGGTTCATGTGTTCGGACACCTGGTGCCTGGTTGGGGGTGCTGGGGAAGAATGGGACCTTTCGGGTGGAAGACCTAGGCCTTCCTCGACTTGCCACCATGAGGGACTGTATCCCTCCAGACCCTGAGTCAAAGCACCGAGGAAAGCGACTGTAACATCAGTCCCCTTAAAGATCCTGTGCTGCAGAACGGAAGCTGACCAGGAGGCCCCAGTGTGCTGAGTTCTGTGTGCGGACAGCAGGAGGAATCTCAAAGCTGGCTGGCCAGGTCTGCAGGGGAAGTAGTGTAGAGGGTATCTTGCCCTTTCTGAGCTTACTGCCCCTCTCTCTGGTAATCCTTCCTTTCGTGCCTGAGATGTCCCCTTGTGCCTATCTGGACCTGCTCAAGACAGCCATCATATCTGTCCGTCCCTGCCCCATTAGCTCCCCGTGCAAGCTTCTTGTCAAAAGATGATGTCTTGCTGCTAGGGGACAAGAGGCTGAAGCGAGCTGTCACTGAGAAGAGTGATGGGTGGGGAGCTTGTGGGGGATGTGGAGAAAGACCTGAACCCTCACTGGCTGTGGTGAAGGCTAGGCAAGCCCCCCCTGGGTGTGGGAAATGTGGCCATTCTACCTTTTAACCAATACTAGCTTTTAAGTTCCAGGGGAGCAAAACTGCATCGTAATGCCTCTGTTTTGCCATCTCTTCCTCCCTGATGCACAGCCACACAAGTGGGTTTGGCTCAAAGCTGACTCAGCCAATGTTTATGGAACATACTGACCAAGTTTGTCTAACATATCCCTGTGTGTGCAGTTAAAGATCAGGAAGTAAAAGAAGCAAACACATTGTCAGAGAGCAGATTTAGCTTAGGTTGGTTGTAGGAGAGAGCCCTTGGCAATCTGGGGTGCACCCCGTATCTTGTGGAGGTCAGTTGTTGGGATGAAGGTGGGGGGCAGTCAGAAGAGGAGGGCGTAATTGGAATAGCAAGAGAATCACTAGTGTGTTCATGAGCTGAACCCGCTGGCAAGCGGGGACACGAATGATCTCTAACCTGTCCTGGACACTGACCCATTGCTTGGCACAATGTTCTACTACCCTGATAACCCCGGTGGCTCCCCAAGATCACCATTCTGAGACCCCTCCTTAGGAACCCCTGAGAGTTCCCTCACCGATCTACAGCTGTGAGAAGTGAGGGATGAAAGCTGGCGTGACGGCGTTCACCTCTTAAAAAGAGTTTTGCTTGCTTTCAGTAGAGACTCTCACAGCCCAGGCTGGCTCTGAGCTTAGTAAGTACATAAGGTTGGCTATGAACTTTCCATCCTCCTGCCTCTACTTTCTTACTGCTGGGATTATAGGTGAGAACCACCACACCTGGCTGTTTATCTACTTCCGGCATAGGGTTGGGCTGTGTAGCCCAGGCTGGCCTTTTCAGGAAGATGTCATGGTTGGTGGGCGTGGTTGCTCTGTTTGTGGGGTGCCAACAAGCTATGGAGAAAGCCTGTCGCCCCTCAGTCATGCAGAGGCCGGTGAAGACAAGATTGGCTGTGTGTTTCGGTGCCTCGTCAGCTTTCACCTGCTACGGAAAAGCTAGCTGACCAAACAGTGTCACATGACACGGTAGGTACGTTAGACGGCCGGCCGGACTTTTACAGTACTGTTGAGGGAATGATAAAGGGATGTCCAGAGAAACTGTCAGGACTTGGTGATGAAATGGGACATGGTGGGAGGGGGCAGAAGCAGGCTGCTCTGTGAGTTTGAGGCCAGCCTGGTCTACAGAGTGCTGGGACAGCCAGGGCTACACAGAGAAACCCTGTAATACTGTCTTGGGGGAGAGGGGTGGGGGGTGGGGATAGGGGATTGAAAAGAGAGAGGGGAGAGAGAGAGAGAGAGAGAGAGAGAGAGAGAGAGAGAGAGAGAGAGAGAGAATATGTTCCAAACAAGCTTGACCTCAGCACACCTTCCTATAGCACTTAGAACACTAGTCTAAACTGTTCCCCTCCCCCACTGCCTCCTCCCTCAGAATGACATCCCGTCTAATGAATGTCTCATTCGTTCTGTCCTGAAGGGTCAGCAGCAAACCTCTACTCATAGAGCTACATCATAGAGCTACATCTGGCAGATGACATCCCCTTCGCGTACAATGGAAGTGGACTTTCATCCTCCTCTGCGTGGCCACTTACCCCCATGGCTTCCACCGAGGCCCAGAGACGTCCCCAACCACCCTTGATCATCCAAATGTTCACGCCTGCACACACGATGCCTCCTAACCCCTCAGGACTTGTGGTAGTGTATTGAAAACACACCTGTCAGCTGTCAGCTCAACATGTCTAAATATTATGTTCCATTACTCAGAGTGCCAGCTAAAACTTAAAACAGTGTCGATGTGGGGCTGGAGAGATGGCTCAGTGGTTACGACCACATCATGCTCTTCCGGAGGATTCGAGTTCTGTTCCTAGAGGCCGCATCAGGCAACTTACAGGGCTCTGACATACCCTCCTCCAACCTTTTTGGGCACTGCAGTCACATGTACAAACCCACACTCAAGATACACACACACACACACACACACACACACACACACACAATTGGTAATCCTACCCATAAAAAAAAGAGTAAAAAAAGAGCGAGTAGTTAAACAAAATTAATTTTCCTTCTCTGTCTTTTTTTCCCATTAAAATATTTTGAACTGTAGAATAAAAGCTCATAGTTGTTTCCTCTGTGGTCTCAGGGGGAGCTGGAGTGACAACTGGGGTGGTCTAAGCAGTGACCCCGGGGTTTATCTGATACCAGTGGAACTTGGGGAAGACAAGCTTTCCTGGGTCACTCCGTAGTGACCCATAGTCTCTCTGTGCAGATCTCAGGACCAGCAGAGTCTCTAAGAGGGACAGTGAGGATTTCTGTGAGAGGCATGCAGTTTTCATGGCCGACAGTATCACTCTAGAAAGTACTGTACAAAGCACAGACATATGCTACGTTACTTGTTGCCACTAGATCCTGCCAGTCAGAACTGCTCTATTTCAGAGATGAGAAATTAACACTCAGGGATGATTTTCCAGTTTTCCTAGTTCTCTGTGTTTGGAGACAGGGCCTCCTGTAACCCAGGCTGGCCTCCAACTCGGTATGTAGCCAGGGATGACCTTGAACTCCTCATCCTGCTTCCACTCTGACAAGGGGGTCTGAGCGCTTCTGCCAGCCCTCAACCACGCTGCATTCCATGGTGCTATTAACTCTATCAAGCACTGGGATGCCAAGTGTGCGCCATCACATTTGGTTTTAAGCAGTGCCCAGTAAGGAACTGAGCTACGACCCAGCCCAGGGCAAGATCTTCTTAAGGTCACTCCATGGATGTCAAACGGCCATCCCCCTCCGATGCTCTGTTGCTAAAGAATGGGGCTTCCACAATTACTCTGCATGGAGCACTGCTTTGCATGGCAGATGTGACAGGTTTGAGACTACTTCCCTAATCCTGGATTCTTGGAGTTCTCAACTTTGACCTCTGAAGGGTCAATAGGAGCTAATTTATACAGAAATGTCTAGGGATCCGGCCGTCAGCCCCAAGACAGATAGTTCCCCAGTATGTTGATGTGAATTCGGGAAGTGGGAGAAAGAATGTGGTGTTATTTTAAGCTTCCTGAGAGGGCAGAGGATGATTCTGCAGACCCAGATCTGGCACCTCACTGACTCCCTCTTCTGGCCCCCTGCGGGCACTGCATGCACATAAACATGGAAAAAATAAGAGGGAACATGATGTACTTTACACCAAAAATCAATGACTGAATGAGTAAATGAATGACACTTAAAGGGCTAAAAGTCCTTCATCTTGAATATCTCACCATAGGCAAAGAACTTTCCTCACAAGGTCAGCATCTGAAGTCAGAAGGTCAAGGGTTTTTGTTTTTATTTTTTTCCCCCCTCTAAAGATTTATTTATTTATTTCATGTATGTAAGTACACTGTCACTGTCCTCAGACACACCAGAAGAGGGCATTGGATCCCCATTACAGATGGTTGTGAGCCACCATGTGGTTGCTGGGAATTGAACTCAGGACCTCTGGAAGAGCAGTCAGTGCTCTTAACCATGGAGCCATCTCTCCAGCCCAAGGTCAGGGTTTGAATCCCAACTTTGTACTAGCTAGGTGAGAGAGCTCTACAGGCCCAGACTGCTTGCCTTGGGGGCTTTTGTTTTAGTGTGCACGGGTAGGTCACGGGTAGCTTTCCCTTAGGCTCTAAACACTTTGGTTTTTGAGACCTGAGCTAACTGATTTGCCCAGTATATCCCCAGGGAACCTCTCATCTCTGCTTTACCAGCACTGAGATATTGGCTACCATGTCTGGCCTTTGACTTGAGTGTTGGGTCTTGAACTCACATCCTCACATTTACATGACAAACACTTTACTGACTGAGCATCTCCTCAGTCTCAAAACTTCTGTTTTGACATTTTTTTTCTCTCCTCATAAAAAATTTATTTTATGTTCATAAGTGTCTGCGTGTACCACACCCAGGCCTGGAACCTTTGGAGGCCAGAAGAGGGCATCAGACCTTTTGAGACTGCAATTTCAGGTTGGTCGTGTGCCACTGTGTGGGTGATGAGAACTTTAACGTGGGTCCTGGGCAGGAGCAGGCAGGGCTCTTAACTGGGGAGCCACTGCTCTCAATTCTGGTAGCTGCAGAGAGGAACAGTAATGGCTACCCTTCCCGTGCTTTTGAAGAGTCAGTGCAATTACAGGCCGCTGTGCGATCCACTGCGGATGGGTGCAGTGTTGGACGACGTGAGGTTTCTGATGTTTAGTTCTAGCATGGATACAGTTCAGATCGGGCCCAGTGACTCAGCCATGACTAGTTGGGTTTGGTTATTTGTTTCCTGGGTAACCTTCAGCCTTCCTTCTTTCAATTAGCAGAATGAAGTGGATTTCAGAGGAAAGAGAGAAGCCCCAGAAGCCTGGGGGATCCTCTTCCAGGAAGAACCAATGACCCTGCTTACTCAGCCGCCAGGCACCAAGACAGAAGGGGGCCTTCCACAGTAAAGATCCAAAACGAAAAGGGAAGAAGGCTCAGTTCCCCCGGCCAGGCAGAGCAGCCACCAAAGAGTGTAAAACTCGATCCACCCCTTGGTTTTGTAGGCAGCTTCCTGAGGTTCCTGCTGACACAGGTGTGCATGTGTGTGCAAGTGTGTAGGTGGATCTGAATGTGGCTATGGGCCAGGCCAGACTCTCTAACCTAGTATTAGTGGTAATAAAGGTGTGTCAGAACCCAGGCCAGATGTCGTTTAGGCCACGTTCATCTGCAGCTGCATCTCTCTCCTAACTGTGTGCAGGCCTCAGGCCGCCAGACTCCAGGCTTCCAGGGGGTCACTGGTGACACAGCCATATGATGTACCTAAATGGGTCCCTCTGGCCCATTTCCCCATACCCTCGAGGTCACATGTGCTTCCTGTGAAGCACAGATGGCTCCTTCCCCTTCCTCCAATACCCTGGACTCCAAGACTGCCTGACAACAAGCTTCAACTCCAAACCTGAGACTTTTCAAGATGGGACTCTGCTCTCTGGGGTCCAGGAAAAGAAAAATCATGGTATCATTGTCAGATGATACACAGCAATGTCTGTAGGATGCCAAGGCAGGAGGACTTCATATTCAAAGCCTCTTGTGCTATATAGTAGGATATATACATATACATATATATATTTCATATTCAAAGCCCTTGTACTACACACACACACACACACACACACACACACACATACAGTGTTAGAGGGGATACTAGGGGCTTTTCCAGAGGTCCAGGGTCCAATTCTGAGCACCCACATGGCAGCTTACAACCAACTATAGTTCCAAGGGATCTTATTCTCTCTTCTGGCTCCATGGTCACTGTATGCATATTGTGCATAAACATACATACAGCCAAAACACTCATCATACACATAAAATTATTTTTAAAATTGAAAACAACCAAAAATATAGTAATATCTATTAATGAGAAGCCTAAGAGCATGCACCCAGGCACCTGGAGTCGTCTCGGCCCACCCACGGCCCCGGCCTGTCGCTTCCTGTGTTGAGAAGGCTACACTCTCAGGAAACTGGCAGCATGGTCACCATTGCATTATTTTGCATTACGACTTTCCTCCCACTGAATGATGGTCACTCTGAGGAACTAGACATAAGCTGTCTAGCTGGACTATCCCAGGGATGAGGACCCGGAAGTGGCCTCAGTTCCCATGTGTGTCATCTGCGACCAGGGAATGCCTTCAGACCCTATAACCAGCTTTCTAGACTTCAGAATAAGCTCTCCAAGAACAACGTGAAGTACGAGGCCAAACTTATTCCAAGCTGAGTGACGGGAGCCCCAGGGAGACAGAAGTCACCCACTCTCAACCCAAGCATCTCTATCGAGTTCCGTGGAGGTGGGAGAACACAAACTCCTATTCATTTCTGCATCATCACTGAACACATCTTGCTGCCTCTGACTAGCTCTCCCGTGGCCATCCTTTCCTCTCCACTCTTGGTCTTCTGGATTCAAACTGAGTCTCCCCCCTGTCTGCTGGACTCCAGGCTCACAGATTGCTGTAAATAATATTTAATATCTCCTTGTCACCGGAAATTTAAACAGTCTCAGACTGAGTTCCTTTAAGCCCGCTTCCCCTGCCCTGTTCCCCACCCCCACCCAGCTGCTGAAGATTCAGGAAATGCAAACCTCACATGAAGATAAGCTGGACCAAACAAAAGGACCAGCTCTGTGACCTTGTTGGGCAAGTGACTTCCTGTCCTCTACCCTAGACTCTGCTTCGGCAGCACATAGGACCCTGAACTTCAAGAGGGAAACTGAGTGTAAGGACTTTGCCTAGGTGCTCCCCAGGACATCCCCAAAATCCTGGACCAGGATTTGAAACAGTAGATCCTCCTCCATACTAGCACCTTAGAGGATCCCCAAAGAGCAGCCTATTTGGGGGATGGAAGGCTGGAGAGAAGGTTCAGCAGTTAAAAGCACTTGGCTGCTCTTCCTGACAGCCTGGGTTTGGTTCCCAGCACCCACATGATGGTTCACAATGACCTGTAACCCTTCTTCTGGCCTTCTGGGGCACCAAACCCAGCACTGGCAGTAGAGACGGGGAGGATTCCTGGAGTTCACTGGCCAACCAGTCTAGCCTAATCTGGGAGTTCCAGACCAAGGGGAAGTTGTCTGAAAAGGCAAGGACGACACCTGAAGTTGTCAATTGGCTTCCACATGCTCAAGACCATGCACGTGCACATACAAACACACACAGGCATGGACACATGCATGTATGCACACATGCACACACATATAAACATATTTTTAAAACTACATAGCTGGTCATGGTGGCTGATGGGGGAGGAGTATCTTGGGCTCGAGGCCAGTTTTGGCTACAGAGTTCGTGAGACCCTGCCTCAAACATCCATACATAGACAAGTAAAGACAGAAATAAATAAATTTCAGAATGGTGTATGCGTATGACCAGAGCAGGTCAGGGACTTAAGGTAGTTTTAGGAGAGAGACACTCACTCTGCCATGCTGAGCTGATGGCTAGTCTCCAGAGGAGCACTTAAAGACTCATTTGGGAGCATGTTTCTGTCAGCTCTTACGTAACCTGACAGCACCGGAGCCCTCAGCCCCGGGCACCTCCTGGCTTCATACCCAGTGCTACTGACACCCCAGGCTCCTCAGACGGCCCTGGACGTGCTGCACCCTGCTTCCTGGTTCTGGAATTATCTCCATGGGTGTATCCAGGACAAGCCCTTGCTTCAGCCAGGGCTCGGCTGCCCCGGGGGATTCACCAGTGGGGAATATTAAATCTTCCCATTGATCTTGCCATGGGCCAGGCCAGCTGGATGGAAGAATCAGTGTGGCCTTAGAGCCCTGAGTAAGAAGAGGCAAGGAGGGGCAGGAAGGGTGACTCACCCGGCAGAGAGGTTGTTAATAGACTCTGAGGTTTACTGGAGGGGTTGGGCCTCTAGCCC
>JADRCD010236984.1:0-18798 GCA_019843815.1 Montemys delectorum
TTACATAGCTAAAGGGACCTTTTAAATCCTTTCATCTGATTTTACTCTGCTGTTTATGAGTAAATGCATATCTATAATATACACAAAACTTTTAAAAGTAAAAGCTCATATTTTCTGGGTCCTTAAATATCATGTACCTCTTATGGTTTTTAGTGACATCACCCTTTGGAGCAATAACTATATTTGTACGAAGAGAAAATAATTCAGGAACACTCAACCATCAAAGAGGATCTTTCCCTTGGCCTGGAGTCACGAAGGTTTTGACTTTTCCCTTTCCAAGTCTTTACTAAGAAGCATTTTGTACAAACATAATATTGTTATTGCTTTTCTTATTGTTTTCCTCTAGCAAGATTCCTGATTTCTAGCTAGTGCTAATTAGTGTTATATTTAGGATTTCCAAAGGAAAAAGGAAAAAAAAAAACTGAAACCAGAGGTACAAAGTTTATTTTATTCAATAAAGGATCTCAAAATATACTGAGAGGAAAGTTTTAAAACTAATGGTTCATGTCTCCAATATAGAAGTGCTCTTTCAAATCAAGAAGAAAACTCAAACAACTTAAAAAAAATTGTCACCAACAAACACACAAAGAAGGTAACCAACCTTATTGTTACCAGATAAATCTAAAAAAAAGAATAGATATGTTAAGAACATTGAAAATATTCAAGAGTTGGTATAGCTGGGGGAAGTTGTCATGTTTATTACATATTGTTGGGAACATTAATAGACACAGCTATTAAGTTAGCTGGGCAGTAAATACCTTAACTAATGGAGTCTTTTAAAAAGATTACTGCTCTCCATTTTTATTAACCAACCCTGAGGCTGATTTCCCTGAATGATTTCCCCTGGTCATTCAGGTCATGAATAACAGCACCGCAGATAAAATTCAGACCTTTTCCTGTTTTTACTGTGTTTCATGAAAGGCTGTGTGTTGCTGTTGGCATGTCAGTTTTGTTGTGTGTTTGGTTGGTTGGATCGTTAATTTGTTGGTTATTGAGATAGAGGGCAGTTTGTGTGGCCCAGGCTGGTCCTGTAAGCTCATATGATACTCCAGCCTATCAGCCTATCTCCCCTGTGCCTGGCTAGTAATGTCTTTAATAATGAAATCAATGAATATATATACATATATATATATATATGTATATATACACATACATGTATATATTTAATTAGAAAGTATGTAAAATAGAATGCAAAGGGGCCCTTCTACCCTACCACAGGCACACACAGATATGCACACTCTGACTGTTTAGAGTCCAACCTTATTTGCTGATCTTCTATACAAAAAAATGGGATCATGCTTTCCCTGTGAATGTTTCTCCAGTTAGCAAGCTGCCATTTACACATTTCTGGTACCAAATATCATCTCACTTCCTCCGTTTTCAGATTTTAATAGCGTCGCTGTATCACCATGTCATAAGTCATTCACCACTTCTCCGTTATGTTATGGAATGTATAGATTGCTTTCTAGTGTTCTCTTAGCAAAGTGCCTCCGTGAGCAATGCCACACATGGGCTTTCACAAGCGTATTCAAACATCTACAGCACTGACTACTATCTGAACACACTCCCGGGCTTTTTGCCTCCACATTTTCTAAGGTGCTCGGTGGCTTAATGTAATGAATTATTAAGAATTATTATTTTTTGTATTCTCATATAACACAAGCAAAACATTTTGCTTCGACGAAAAGGTGGCAGAGTGTATTTTTTAACCAGAGGCTCCTGAGTTGGTCTGCTGACCACAGTTGCTTCCTATGGCTTCCTCTTGACTTTTGGCATTTCTCCAGGCTGCTGGCCAGCTGGGTGGCAACTGCTGCAGATCTGATCTCCTCCCTGGCCAGCTGTGCCTGCACATGCACGCCTCTGAATGGTCCTTGAGTGGCAGCAGTTGTTCCCCAAAAAACTGATTCAACCCAAGGATTTTCCTGATCCAGTCTGTGTGTTGTGTCTTCTGAAGGGAGCGACCTGGGTCAACACCATGCTTTTCCATATTTAACCTTCCTGCCCGCTCAGCCTTTGTGAAGACATCCACCCAGGC
Organism: Montemys delectorum; assembly: GCA_019843815.1. Taxonomy (NCBI): domain Eukaryota; kingdom Metazoa; phylum Chordata; class Mammalia; order Rodentia; family Muridae; genus Montemys; species Montemys delectorum. Next base: position 2,036 of record JADRCD010236984.1, read on the forward strand.
CTAACCTCACTGCCCTTTCCTGAAGCCAGGCCTTAATCTGATCATTTCACAAAGATTTTTTTTGACCTAATGGACCGGGCCATGTGAGAGATTATTGAGAGGAACAGGCCCAGCAGAGGCTGGGAGACTCCACGCTAATCTAGCTAATCGGCCGAGGAGTCTGAAATTGCACAGCTGTGGGGGCTCTCTTCGCTTTCAAGCACTTGGTTAAAATATTTGTGAGGGGCTTGTGTCTGCAGCTCTGCTCAGTGTTTGGTGAGGAGGCAGGCTGTTCTCTGGGTGGGAGCTCTCAAATGAACAGTGACAGATGCAGACCCGGAAGGCCTAGAATGGCTGTCATAAATAACAGTAAACTGTTTAATCTTGCTGACTTGTAAATCTGATTGCAGAGGTCTTTAGTTCACCAGTTCAGTGGAACATAGGATGAAGGCTGAGGCCCCTTAGGAAATGGGCAGTTACTATTTCCCAATCAGGCAGAAACTGGTCTGAGGAGATTCAGTTGCAACAACACACGTGCATGAATTTTAATGGACTGTGATAAGTACTCAGAGAGAATATGCAACTTTAAAGAGATTTTTAAAATCTTATGTGAAATCTTTTATGTAAAATCTACCTGTAAAATGGGTGTGGATAGACATGTGTGCATTCCGTCTGCCTTATCATGTAACGTGTGTCCAGGGTCCACTCTCCCTACCCCCCCCCCCCCCCACGAAGCTGTAATCTTTTTCCTTGAATGTGTTGAAGAGGAGTCTTCATTTCTTTTTCTGTGGCTGTATAAGCTGCCATGACTAATATAACTTAAGGGAGAAAGGGTTCATTTTATCTCAGAGGTCAAAAGACAACTCATCATGAAGGGAAGTCCTGGCCGAGGGAGCTTGAAACAGCTGACCACACTGCATTCCAAACCAGGCAACAGGCAGATCAATGCACGCCTGGAGGTGCTCAGCTTCTCTCTTCTCTACTTTACACAGACCTGGATTCTCTGCTGAAGGAATGGCCTGATCCAGTTAGAGAAAGGACTGAGGAGCTGAAGGGAATTGCAACCCCATAGGAAGAAAAACAACGTCAATCAACCAGACCCCCCAGGGCTCCCAGGGATTAAACCACCAACCAAAGAGTACACATGGAGGGACCCATGGCTCCAGTCACACATGTAACACATATGTAACATGTAATATGTATGGGCTTATCTGGCATCAAAGGGAGAAGAGGCCCTTGGTCCTTTGGAGGTTCGATGCCCCAGGGAAGGGAATACTAGGGTGGTGAGGCAGGAGTGGGTGGGTTGGGGAGCACCCACATAGAAGCAGGGGGGAAAAGATAGGATAGGGGGTTTGCAGAGGGGAAACCTGGAAGGGGGATAACATTTGAAATGTAAATAAGTAAAATAACCAAGATGAGCCTTAATGTAAACAAGACAACCTCCCCTCCCAGGTAAGCCCAGAGGTCCCTGTCTAGCTGATTCTAGAGTTTGTCAACTTGGCAAGGAACATTAACCATCATGGAGGACAGAGCAGAATCCCAAATGTCAGAGATGGTTGAGGACATTATAGAACTAAAATAGATACTCAGATCTTCCCTAGAGACCCGTGTCTCTAGAACATTCAGTAGAGCTGGTGATGGAGTGAGAGCAAGTTTAGGAGGTGTGTGAGTCTCTCGGATTGAGAGGCAGTTCTCTCTCTCAAGGATGGGCTTGTGAGCAGAGCTCAGTGACACCGATAAGTCAGTAGCCCCAGTCTTGTACACGCAAGAGGACAGGGTCAGTGGGGAGCTGAGGCAGGACAGTATAAGAAGATTTGTGCGGTGTGGGACTGTCACTCACTCTAACAGCTTCTTAGTGAGCAGGTGGCTAAAAAGGACACTGCAGTTATGGACACATTCTATGGACTGACTTGCTTCTTAATTTTTGGCAAATAATGTCCAGTTTAAGTTACACCTCGCCATAGCTTCAGTCTCCAAACATGTAACTATTTTACTTACAAAAACTTGAGGTCAAACACGTTTACACTCATCAATAATAGTCCATTTAAGTAACGGAAGATTATACACCCTTTCTAATCATATTGAGAAGATTATTCAGTGTCATTAAAAGATAGGATTACCTAGACAGACACATGCCGTGTGTCCTCCCTAAATGTAGCGCCGAGTCTTCAGATTTGTGGGTTTGACTTTGAGTTTTTGTAGAAGTTGGGAAAGTAGAAAGGGGCAAAAGGGTAGAGGAGTGGGAGAAAGATTTTAAGAGAGAGATGGTCTGGTGGGGGAAGGGCATAGTGGGTTAGGGTAAAGGGAGGAAGGGGAGGGGAGGACGGGAGAGCCGATGGAGACGGGATTACTAGCACTGAGGCTGTTTGTGAAACCTGCGATTTTATAAGCTGTAAGTTCACACACACACACCACACAAGAGGGGGAGGAAGGGAAAGAGACAGAGATAGAGAGAGATAGAGAGAGACAGAGACACAGAGATAGACAGACAGACACACAGACATACACACACAGACACACAGACATACACACACAGATTAAGCAGCAATCTCTTTTGTAACAGTGTGTGAAGACAACTGAGACAGGCAGAGACCAAGGCTGTGCCTGGGAATGTTGGCCACAGTTGTTGTAGGTGATAGGATTACAGATAATTTTTATGTTATTATGCACTTCATACAGACATAGGAGAAGAGCATTTTGAATTAGTGCCTGATGATAGTGACACATTCATTCATTAGGATGAATGTTAGGAAATGTCACCAGCTAGAGAAAGGGAGTGGATGTGTTGAGGGTGCTGCTTGGTGCTGGGCACTTGGTGCTTGTGGCCTAGAGATGAGCTATAGTACGTTTTTTTTGCTCCCAACATGTGATCTTTTATATCCTTTAGATATAAAAACTGAGGTGCAGAGGGGCTTGGGATCTTACCCAGAGTCACAGAGGCAGGGGAGTGAAGTCTCAGTTGGCTCTGGGACTCCCTTCTGACTTCTTCACCAGGGAGGGACAGCAGACATTGGCGACTTTTATCCTTTGTCTATGGGGGTGATTTACCTCATAGAATGTTAGCAATTTACTGAGTCAGGCTCAAGGATAAGGCTACTGAGCATTCTCTAAGCACGTAACTACCTGATTGCCAGTGGGGGCATAACTTCCCATTTTTACTCCAGTTTTGCAGCTGAAGGCAATTAGATTTTGTGATCTCAGTGAGATTTTCATAATGGGTTGATTGAACAACATAGTACGGGCCAAAGTTTTATAGGTCTGGGAGTTACCTTCACATGTTCAGACACTAGGAGTTGCATGAGGAATCTGTGTTAGTTTGGTTCAAATGTACCCTCATCCTCCTCCCAGCTCCAGAGTGGATGCGATGTCTTCCAAGAGTCCAGGAAGCCAGGGGTTGCAACAGGTTGTTCCCATCTGGTCCCCATGTAAGAAAGCACATAACTGACAATTAGCCATCTGCAAATGGAGAAGTCCCTTGATGTTTGGGTAACCACATCCATGCCTTGCCTTGAGTCTGTTATTTCTCTAAATTCCACTGAGCCATCCATCTCCTTACTCACGAAGCGCTCCTTAGGGGTTGGCATCCCTCTCTGACAGCTGGGACTTAAAGACTGAAGGCTTATTATTCATGTTCATGGCAACTTGGCTTGGGGCTTTCTCTGTCTCTCTGCCTCTCTGCCTCTCTGCCTCTCTGTCTCTGTCTCTGTCTGTCTGTCTGTCTGTCTGTCTGTCTGTCTGTCTGTCTGTCTCTCTCTCTCTCTCTCTCTCTCTCTCTCTCTCTCTCTGTGTGTGTGTTAAACAAAGAAGACAGGAAACAGGTGTCTTTGTATACATTACTAGCTACAGTACCTCATAGAGGGACACTGTGTGGCATCTGTGTGTCCCTGCAGAACACTCTGTGAAGTATGAAGGAAGTGTCTGTTTATTGCTCTCTTCACTTTCTCTGATTGATTTCTGGGATATAGCCCATTAAGTCACGTGATTCCACTCTAGGGCAGTGACCCAGGGAGTGGGAGACACCGAGGAGTGCTATACTTCTCTCTCTTTTAACAAATGTCTTACTTAAAGCTAAAGGAGAGTTACAGTGGAGTGTTTTTTCTTGAGAGAGTTCACACATGAGACCAATCTGCTTTTCCTAGCCTTATGTTTCAGGGAACTCACTCAGTGTCCAGGTTCTGCATCTACTCTGAAAATTCAGCCTTAGGGTTGAAATGGCACGTCTCTGCTCTCAAGGATTTTAGTTGGAGTTAATTGGAAAATGAACTTATACTAAATCTAATTTAGGAGAACAGTTGTTAGCATTCTGAAAGAAAATAAGAGCATGAAAAAATAATAAATTAACTGTGGGCACATGATGGAAAGACATGGAAGTGATTAGGAGAGCTTTATATCATATTGTTTACATTTTAGGATGCTGGTCCGTGACCAGTGGAAGGGCCTCTTCCTTCCCTCATCCCTAGCCAAGTCCTTCCTTGGGTGAAGACAATTGCAATATAAGCAAGTGATATTCAAGGTTTGGTGAGAAGTCTTGGTGTCCTTAGGAGAACGAACACAAAGCAGCATGAGGAGTCACCATGTCCCCTTTCAAGTCCCAGCAGAGTGGGAGCCAGTTGACCCATCTCTCTCCTTAGCTCTGAATCTGGGAAGACACACAGGCCCCATTTACATATCCGAACAGTCCTGTGTGATAATGTCTCTACCCTGCAGGTTCCCCTCTGCCTGGCTGCCTCCTGTGCTGTGAATCTCAAGGAACTAGGGTTAGGCTCACCTTCCTTCCAAGCAGAAACTGTAGTTACAGGGGAATCTGGTTCTGCTGAGATGGCTGGGGTCATTCTTAGATCCCGCCAAAGCCACGCAGTGAGAGGTTCAGAGTAGGGACTTAGGCATACCATAGTTTGTCCTCCCCAGGTGAGTCTGGGTTTTACTCAGAAGCACCAGGCAGATGGTGCCCTTCAATGCTGGACTCAAAAATCAAAGCCAGTTAGGTAAGCAGACCACAGTTTCTTTGCAAGGCGGCTGTCTGCTGCTTGGACAGAGACAAGTATTTCTAGGTATTTCTAGGACTTTCCCAGAAAGTGAAACAGAGGATTAAAGGAGAAGCTGCTATCTAGAAAAAATTTTTTTAATAAGTGCAGGGTTTTGGGAAGACATTAGTAATATATTGGGTCAGGTCTAATTTTAAATGTGTTTTTCCTACAGAGCCTTAAGTGAACACTTTTGGCTTTGCAGAGAAAGACAACTAAGCTTGCAGAAGTTAAGTGGTATAGCCTGCCTTCTGCTCCCCAACTTGGCCCAAGCTGGGAAGTATCTGGGAAGTGAGGCTTCAATGGACAAGAGGACTCCATCGTATTTACCTGTGGGCATATCTGAGAGGGCCCAGCCCATTTGGGTGATACAAACTCTGGGCAGGTGGTCTTCAGTGGTTTAAGAAAGAAGACTGGGGAGCTAGAGGGGTGGCTCAGTGGTTAAGAGCCCTGATTGCTCCTGAGTTCAATTCCCAGCAACCACATGGTGGCTCACAACCATCTGTAATGGGATCAGATGCCCTCTTCTGGTGTGTCTGAAGAGAGCAGCAGTGCACTCATATAAATAAAATAAGCAAATTAATTAAAAAAAAGAAGACTGAACAAGTTACAGGAAGAAAGACAGTAAGCAATATTCATTCTTCCATGGCTTTTGCTTCAGCTCAGGCATTCAGGTTCCTGCCCTGACTTTTTTCAATAATGGACCATAAATTATAATCTGACATAAATAACTTCCTTCCCAAGTTGCTTTTGTTCACAGATGTTTTATCACAGCAGTAGAGATAGAACTAAGACATGGTATTAAGACTCATATGTGGTTTCAAATTGGATGCCTTCCCTTTATTCCATAAATGTGCATTTATCTTAACAAGTGTTACATGTTGAAAGCCATGACTTGTCTGATGACATTTGTCTTGGGTTAATTGGGAGAGGGAAGGTTAGCAGAAGAGGAAACAACATAGACATGTAGAGAAGAAGATGATGGGAAGACAGACCAGAGTCATGGGTCGATACCAGAAACCAGAGAGGTACTGGAGGCGCCTCTCCAGGGGCCATCTGAGGATATGTATCTTTGGGGACATTTTGGTTTTGTGCTTTAGGTCTTCAGAACTCTAAGAAGCCCAATGTGCTCTTGGTTTAGCCACTATGTTGTTGACAGTTTGTTGTGGCAGCTGTAGAAAAGGGTACTGATTTTATATTCGTTTGCAGATTTTGTATTAATTTGTTAAGTCTACCATAACAAATGACCCACTCAGTTTAAAACAACAGCAACTTATTTTCTCACAGATCTGGAGCCCAGAAGTTGAAATGAAGGCATTGGCAGGGCTGGGCTCCCTGGAGACTCTCTGGAAGGATCTCTTCCATGGCTCTTCTAGCTTCTGGTGGTGGTTGGCATTCTTTGGCTTCCTGGGCTTGTGGCCACATTGTTCAGCCACAGCTATCGTGGCCTCTGTCTTCATCTTCTCTCTGTGTGTCTTCTCCTTTGTATGTCCGTGTTAGTACAAAGTGCTGACCTTCCACGATAGAACTGGACCAAATGAATCAACCTGCTATCTGGCTCATCATCTAAGGAGAATGCTGCCCTATTGCACCTTGGAGTTGATTTCTACTGTCAGCAGATAGGACACTCGGCAGGGAACAAGGGCAGATCAGAGAGCTGAACTGAACCCACGCTTCTGAGTTAATGAATAACCTCTTTACCACGGTGGTCACTTTCCTCATGAGCTCTTGGACAATGCTAGGAGTGGGTCAGGAAAGAGGCTACTGGGTACTCATAGACTGGGCCATCATACCTTGTTTATTGTGCTGTTTAGTTTTGGTCAACTTGACACAAAGTAGGCTTGCCTATGAAGAAGGAATGCCAATAGAAGAATTGCCTCCATCAGGTTGGCTGGTGGGGTCATCTGTGGAGGCTAATTGATGTAGGGAAGGCTAGCCTACTAAGGGCAGTGCTATCCCTTAGCAGGTGGGCCTGTGCTATGTAGTAAAGGTAGTGAAGCAGTGAAGGAGAAGCAGTAGGCAGCATTTCTCCAAGGCCTCTTCTTCAGCTCCCAACTCCAGGTTCCTGACTTGAGTACTTGTTCTGACTCCCTTAAGTGAGGGATTGCTCCTAGGAGTTGTAAGCTGAAATATGCCCTTTCCTCTTTAAGTTGATTTTGGCCATGGTTTTATTCCATAAACAGAAACCTAAGTAGGACGAAGCCTACCTCTCGCTCACTTCTAGTGCTCTTCACTCTCCTGTGACCCTCTACTGAATTTTTGTGGGCTGCTATGTTTGCTGCAGCTAGGAAATTAAGAATTAATTACCTTTTAATGGCTGAGTAGTATTCCATGAGCTTTTTCCCCACTATACTCTGTCTAACTGGCTCTTTGTTACTGGACAAGATTGTTTTAAAATTTTCATTTTAAGTAAACACACTGTAAGATGTGTCTACATGTATACACCGTTTCTGATTTTATCAACATACTCATTAACTAATTCATTTATTGTGCCAGAGATGGAATTCACAACTTCATGAAGCATACGAGGCCAATGCCCGGCCACTGAGCTCTACCTCAGCCTCCTGTCTACCAGTTAAAAATGCATTTCTTTAAGAATCGTTATAGATGATGGGGCAGACAAACACTTATGAATGCAAGTCACTGGCACTTTATAGTGACAAGCTGAACAATTTTCTTTATTTCTACAGCCTCTACCAAGAAACTATTAGCCCCTGACAGCCTTCTGCTCTTTAGCATCTGCTCTCCTTCCACTCATATTGGCTTTTAGTCATTGAACACAGTCTTGGTTTCTTAAAGACAGTTTCAAATATGTTGTACACTTTGATATGGAGCCTCTCTACATCTCTTCCTCCCTCATTCTGCCAGTCTCCTTCCTCCTTCAGTCTTTCTGCTTTCATGTCATTCACACACACACACATACACACACACACACACACACACACACAAACACACACACACCTACTCACACATACTCAGTCAAACATATTCTCACACTCGCTAATACACATATACACTCTCAAACACACACACACACACACACACAAATACACACACACTCACCAAACACACACATGGTCTTATGCATGTTTTTTAGATCTAGAATCCACACATGAGAATAGAGTGTAAAACTACTATCTTATTGAATTTGGCTTATTTTGCCTAATGGAATTACCTCCAGTCACATCTATTTTTTTCAACAAAGAACACAACTTCATTCTTCTTTATGCTGACCACTCAGGCTGACTCCATACTTTGCCAGTTGTAATTCAAACTTCAGTGAACACAGAACTGCTAATGTCTTTCTGGAATGCTGACCCGCACCTACTGGGCATGCTCTGAGGAGTGGTATAGCTGTTTAGATCCTTTTTTTTTTTTTTTTTTTTTCTGTAGAGGTTATATCAGTTTGCATTCCTACCAACATGGTCTGCTGGCTCCTCTCTCCCTGACCCTGGCTGACATTTGTTACTTACGGTAGTCTGGTGTCTTTCTTTGTAGTAGTTTCCCTTATGGTAGGTATGGGATGAATGCAGACTCAGTGTAGTTTTCATTTGAATTGCCTTGATGGCTAAAGATGCTGTCTAGTTTTTCATGTTTTTTAACTCACGGGGATTGCATTGAATAGCTTTTAGTAACAGAGCCACTGTTACTCGATTAATGTGGCTGATTTACTTTATCCTTTAATGTCTCTCTCAGCTTTTTAATTGTTCATATATTCTAGCCACTAATCCATTGTCAGATATATACTGTTAAGTATATAAGTTCAATAAGATAAATTCAATAAGATAGTAGTATCACACTATATTAGCAAAGGCGTTGTCCTGTTCTGTTGATTCTCATCATTTGACTGTTTTCTTTGTTGTGAAGAAGTTTTATGTTTCATGCAACCCATCTGCCAGTCTTTGAGACTGTTTCCTGAGCTGTTGGACTCCTTTCCTTCCCTTGCCTTGCTCTTGACACAATCGATCTATGCTTTCCTCTAACAATCTTGGAGTTTCAGGTCTCATATTGAGGCTTCGATCTATTTGGAAGGGATTTCTGTACAGGGTGAGAGGTAGGGATCTAGCTTCTTATTTCTGCACGTGGATATCCACATGGATATCCAGTTTCCTTAGTACTGTTTATTGAAGAAACTCTCTTTTCTACAGTGTATGTTTTTGCAATGTTGTCAAACGCAGACAGCTACAGAGCTGTGTGGAGGGTATGTCTGGGTCTTCCATTTGTTGTGTTGAGCTCGTGGCTCTGTTTGTATCAGTGCCGTGCTATTTTTGTTACTGTGGTTCTGTAGTGGAGCATGAAGTCAGGTATGGAGATATCTCCAGTACTGTTCTTCCTCAGGTTATTTGTGGTCCTTATACTTCCACATGAATTTTAGGGTTGTGTTTCTACTTCTGTGAAGAATTTCATCGGGACTTTGTGGGGGTTGCATTGAATAGCTTTTAGTAATGGAGCCTTGGTCACTTTATCATTGATGCCAATTTACTATATTTTATTTTTATTTTATCTTAATTAATTAATTAAATTATTAAAATCAAGTAAGTAAACATTCTTAATTAATCAATTAGTGAAAACTAATTAATTAGTTTTACTGCATTAATTAATTAATCTACACCCCACGTGATGCTAGTGTCTTGTTCAAGTTCTTTCTTCAGTGTTTTAAACTTTTCAGTGTAGCAGTCTTTCCTTTCCTATGAGAGGGTTATTGCTAACTCTTTTACTCAGGTTTTGAAGCTCTCATGGATTGGAATGCATTCCTGATTTCTTTCTCAGCATGCACATTCATGGGATAGAAAAAAGCTGTTGATTTGTGTGCATTGGTTTATGCCCTGCAGCTTTGCTGAAAGCATCCACCAGGGCTGAGAGTTTTTTTTGTGGCATCTTCAGAATCTGTTATGTGCAGAATGATGTCAACCATGAACATAGATCAGGACCATTTGCTTCTTTTCCTAACTATATCCATTCTCTTCTCTTGTCTTATTGCACTGCCTAAGACTTCAAGGACCATACTGAATAAATGTGGAGAAAGTGTACACCTTTGGCTCCATTCTGACTTTACAAAGAATGATTTGATTTCAGCCCCTCGCCCCCATTTGTGGGGTAAAAGTCATTCACATCCTTTCCTATATTGGGGTGTGTTCCTTCTATTGTGAGTTTCTTCAGTGCTTCATCATGAAAAGGATGTTGGACTCTGCCCCAGGCTTTTTCCGTAGCTGTCATGATGATGATGTGATTCCCATCCTTGAATCTGTTGATTAAATGCACCATGTTTATTGATCTACATGTGTCAAAAAACCTTCTAGCTTTCTGGAATGATTCTTACATGGTCGTGGTGAGTAACTTGTAGTTGAATTCAGTTTCCATGTTTTTTATTGAGAATCTTTGTATGTGTATTCATCAAGGATGTTGGTCTAGTCTACATTTTTGTGTATGTGTCCTTAATTGGTTTGGTATTAGAGGGATTATGCCTTTGAAAATGGGTAACTGTGTTCCTTCCCTTTTTATTTTATGAACTAAATTGAGGAACACTTGTGTTAATTGTTTTTTAAAGGTCTGGTAGAATTTAGCAAGGACTAAGCCTGGGCTTTTAGAGTTGACAGTTTTTTAGATCTAGCTGTGTTATTTTAATTTTGGTAGATCATATATATCTGGAAATTTATCAGTTTCTTTTAGATCTTCCAACTTACTAGACTATGTTATAAACATATTCTCGAATGATCTGGGTTTTATTGGTGTTTGCAGTAATGCTCCCCCTCATCATTTTATTAAATTGAGTGTTTTCTCTGTTTCTGCCTCTGTTGCTCTGTCTGCCTCTCTGGGTTAGTTTAGTTAGGAGCTTGGCAATCATATTTATCACATCAGAGAACCAATTCTTTGTTTCATTGACTTTTTGTCTATTCTGTTAATCATTTAATTTCTACCTATCTTTATAATTTCTTCCCACTGATTTTGTCTTGTCTTGTTTTTCTAGGACTTTGGAGTTCATTGTTAAGTAATTTTTCTGTTATTTATCTAATCTTCTTACTCTTAATTTTTTTAAAAAAACTAGACAGTTATAGCTATAAACTTTTTCTTAAAAGGCCTTTTATCATATACCATAGGCACTGGTTTGAGGAATTTTTAAATTATCATAATTCCCTTGATGATCATTCAGTGCTTTGATCTCTGTGAGTTTGTACATTCTATGATCTTTTGCCATTGAGATCTAGTGTATTTCATTGTTATCAGATGGAAGAATTTACTTCAGATTTCTTGTATTTGTTAAGACTTGCTTTCTATCCTAAAATTCAGCCTTCTTTGGATAAATCTCCATGGCCTGCTGAGCAGAATGGATATTCTGAAGTATTTGAGTGGAACATTTCACAGAAGTTTATTTAGTCCATTTGACTTCTGTTACTTAACTCTGATATTTCTTTGATGTCTTTGGGGGGTCTGGGTGAGAGTGTCACTCTTGGTGAGAGTAGCATATTAAAGCCACCCACCATCACTGTATTGAGGACGGTCTCTGCTTTACATCAAGTATTATTCATCTTTGTGTAATGAAATTGGGTATGCCAATGTTTCATGTGTATCATTTTTGTAACTGTAACTTTTGCTTGGTTGATTGTCCCATTCATCATTATGCAGTGAACCATTTTTGATCTCTTCTAATTAATTTTGGCTTCAAGTCTATGTTGTTGATATTAGTGTGGCCATACCTGCTTGTTTTCTAGTTCCATTTGCTTGGGATGTCTGTCTACCATCTGTTCACTCTAAGACTGTGTCTGTCTTTGCTGGCAAGTTTGTGTGTTGTTTGTAAAATCCAAATACCAAATGGGTTTTGTTTGTTTGTTTCTTCCTTTGAGGTAGGATCTCACTATGTTTCTCTGTCTTTATAAAGAGCCTGGCCTCAAACTCACAGTGGTCTTTTTCTCTCTAAGTCTTGACTCCTGAGAATAAAAGCATTGATCCACCATGTCCAGCTGGCCCTCCCTCCATTTTTAACTGAGTCTGCTACTCTGTGTCTTTTGATTGGAGAATTAAAACTACTCCTAATTCTGAGTTATTGTTGAAAAATATGGATTGATTCTTAAGCTTTTGTTGTTTTTGCAGTATTTAGTATGTCCCGAGTCCTCATTCACTTCCTGCTCTACTATGGTTTATTCTTTACTGGGGCCTCATGGATATGCTTATCTGTCATGTTAGTGTGTAAGATCCCTTTAAAGTGTCCTATGCTTCCTCGAGTTCCCAGATTGAGCATGAGGGAAGGAGGGACCTTTGCCTGTAGAGCTGCTTAGCTCTTGACTCAGTAGGGGAGGTCTTTCAATTTTCACTTATTTACTTTAAAGTCGATTAGGTATATTTATTATATGTAATATATATTTAATTACGACATTTCACACACATATATAATATATTTTGATTATATGCACCCCTTCCCATTAGCCTTATAAATGAACTTCTTGCTACTGCTCTGGTCCAGTGTGGGGAAGAGAAAGTTTCCTAACATCATCCCATCCTTTGCCAGTGTAGCTGCCTTGGGTGTGGCTTTGATCCCCCTGCCTCAGTGTTTTGAAATGTTCTGTTATTGAAAGTACAGTGCGAGTTTTATGAGAATCTCTCTTTGTCGCAAGTTGTGATTCCAAACCCTGCAGCGGCCCTCACTGGCACTATGAGGAGAGCACCCTCAGATGTGGCTGAGCCCTCTTCAGAGCACTCTGGACTTATTCACTTGTCCTGCTTTCCAAAGTTTTACTTCTTCTCTACTTAGACTAGTGTCTTTCTTCTTTCACCCTTTTAGTAGCATAGCTGATGTCCAAGTCTCCCTCCCCCAACTAGGACAGTCTGGCTGTCTGAGTGTCCTCGTTTCATTTCTGTTGTCATAAAATCCCCTGACAAAAGCAACTTACAGTTCCAGGCAACACTTCATCACTGTGAGGAAGTCAAGCCAGAAACTTCAGTCACATTGTACCCATGTCAAGGACAGAGAGAAATGAGTCCATATACAGTTCCAGACCTTGCCTAGGGAATGGTGCTGCCTAGAGTGGACTGAGCCTACCCCATATCAGTTAATTAAGACAGTCCCCCACAGGCATGCCCACAGGTCAAGTTAACATGGATGATACCCCATTAGATGGCTCTAATTGTGTCAAGTTAACAAAGGTAGCCATCATATCATCATGCGTGGCATCTTCCATCTTCCTCTTTCCCAATATATTTTTTCATACAGAACTTGTTCATTAGTTTTAATGCTAACCAGTTCACAGATATTTACTACATACTCAGTGTCTCGAAGGTTTGTTCTAGGTTATTTAGAATAAATAATTCTTGGGAATTTTACATAGTGGGTAAATAAATAATATGGAAAGTATTAGGTGATAATATATGAGTTAGAAATTTATCAGAAAAATAGTAAAGAATTTAATGTAGTGACTGTGCATACTACAGTTCAGAGGGCTGTCCCAGGTTCTATCTCTCACATTGGAGCAGAAACTCAATGGCATGGCAGCAAGAGCAGGATGAAAGTGGATACATTGAATTCTCAGTCAGGAGGCACAGAGCTATGTGTGCTTCTGCTCTGTGGCTTTCTTCTTTTTAATCTAGTCTAAGACCAAGCTTCTAGAATGTAACAGCCATTTGAGGCAGTTCTCCCTTCCTCAGTGAACCTAATCTAGGAAATCTCTTATTGATGTGCCTGGAGATTCGTTTCCATGGTGATTCTAAATGGCACTAGTGTGGCAATCAAGAGTAAAGTATCACACAGAAGAAGCAAAAGAAGTAGGGAGCAATCCTTTCCCTCTTCTTCATCATTTCATCATTATAGTTTCTTAGTCAGACTTAAAGTAAGAACTTATGTGAACTCAGCAAACCTGTTGGTCATCAAAAGTAGGTATTTCAAACTACCAGAAACCAATGATCCTTAAGTAATTGTTAATTGGCAGTGGAAGACTAGATATGAGTACTTCGAATGGACTTGGAGACTTTGGGTGGGGCAGACAATGCTCTTTTTATCCAGCTTTCCTAGCACAGAGTCTGCTCAATTCCTTTAGCTAGGAGATTGATTACGTCTTGACACGGCCTGGGCTACTTTCCTGTCTAAATGCCTTCAATTCCATGAACCTTGGACTCTCTTTTTTTTTTTTTTTACTGTATTTTTTAGATTGGTCGACTGATTATTGGGCAGAATGGCATCTTGTCGACACCTGCAGTCTCCTGCATTATCAGGAAGATCAAGGCAGCTGGTGGGATCATCTTAACAGCCAGCCACTGTCCTGGAGGACCAGGGGGAGAGTTTGGAGTGAAGTTTAATGTTGCTAATGGAGGTATGTGGTTCCAAATGTGCCTCAACTGATACCGTTTCTCATATATTATCGTACTCTCTGATGGCAGGAAGGCAGAGTGGAGGGGAGTTAGCTCAGAAAAGTTCAGTGAGATGCTCAAGGCACTATGGTTCCAAGGAAGTAACACATATCACCTCTCAAATGCACAGGGCTAGTCTCTTGATCACCTGTCCGTATGCTTCAGCCAAGTGAAAGACTGGATAGTTGACAGCTATCTGATACAAGAGGACTCAGGATTTTAAAGTTAGAACATACCCTGAGGGCCATTTAAAACATCCCTTTCATTCTGCAAATAAACGAATCGAATTCAGCCCCAGGAGGCTAAGTTCCTGTGGTAGGTCACAAGGCTACACAGAGAGATACAAATGATTTTTAGCCTAAGTCTCGATCTCAGTGGAGACTTTTACTATGTATGTAAGATCATTTAATTTGTTCTTAAATTTATAGAAATATATAGTCTGTCATAAATAGACTCTAGCTATCCATCCCTGTACTTTTCTCATTTTGGTAATCATTTCTGCCCCCTGGGTTATTTTAAGGCAAAATTCACCATGAAGACATTCCATACCTAAGTATTTTTGAAGAAAGACCCATTCCCCCACAACTACATTAACAGGATGTGCTGTTTACTTTTCTTGTGACAAACTCCTGACATGAAGCAACTTCAGAAGAAGGTTTATTTTGGCTCACAGTCTGAGAGGGCACAGTTCACCATAGAAGGATAGGTGTACAGGGGAGGGATAGGAGGCTGCTTAAGGGGAGGAATAGAGAGTAAGAAGGGAGGAGAGCAAATGTTGGCTTCTTTGTATTTCCCCTTTATTCAGTGTGAGTCTTCAGTTCATGGAATGGTGCCCTGCACTCGGGGAGGACCTTTCCTCTTCAATTAAACCTTTGTAGAAACACCCTTAACAGATGTGTCTCCAGCCAATGAACCAGATTCTTATCCTCACCTAATGTCTGTACCACCTTCCATGCAGAACCATTGTTCATTGAAACAGTTGGTGAATGACTTTATGGATAGACCATCTTAATACACACACCATTTCTTAAATGAATGTAACCTGTTCTCTGTGGGCTGAGAATAAAGTCACACACTCAAGTCAAATAGCTTTTTGACCATAGCAGGAAATCTGTATCTAAAAATCGTGCCTACAATTCATTCCTTGGCACAGCAGAACTGTCAACTCTCAGTTTAGCTACGATAGAGATAAAATCCTTCGGTGATTTGAGGGTCATTGAAGTACAGCCTTATTACAATGAAATCCAATGTCTAAAAATTGTTCTTATTTTGGGCTTGTACCACAGAAAAAGCCAAGATTTTAAACTCTACTAAATACAAAACAAACAAACAAAAAGACTTTACATATTTATGTTCATTTAAGAAAATACTAGTAGTGATGTATTATTTTGAAATATACAGTTAATATGTTTGGAGTTATTTGAAATTTATAGTGAGAAAAGCATATGTATTTGCAGTATTGCTGTAGACAAGCATCTACATAACACTGTTAAATTGATTTTTTTATATCAAACAACTTTTATAATACTCATTTTTATTATAACATTTTGTAAATTTTAAGGAATATGACAAAAAAGATATTGTAGGTATTGAAGAGGGGGTCTCTGGGAGGAGTTGGTGTACAAAAGGGAAACAAGAATGTGATTTAATTCTATTTACTTAAAATATGTTTTTAAATATTAACAAATTCAGACAAATTGAAATCATGTAACTTTTCTCATCATAATGCAATAAAAGTTAAAAAAAAGATAGACACTAACAAGAGAGAGGGAGGAGGTGTGCAGAGAAACTGGCATATTTATACATTGCTGGTAAGGAATGTAAAATAGTACAGCTCTCTCTCACCCACCATGATGTCCCTTAAAACTTTAACTTTCCATACTAGCCAGAAAGTCTAGGAACCTGTACAGGAGAAAATGAGAAAATGTATGCCCAAATAAAGATGTTTTGAAAAAAAAAAAGAGAGAGATGTGTCTCCAAAGTGATTCCAAATCCGGTCCAGGTGACAATGAAGACTAACCATCGTACATATCTAACAAAAATAACACCAATATTCCAAAACCATCTGAGTCCTAATCTCTAGTCACTTTCCCTTGTAGTGATTGTCAAAGTGTTATTTACAGCTGATTCATTTAAAAATAAAAGATTCACATCAGAACTGTACATTGGTTCACTAAGACTCTTCAATATTTTAAAATCTAGAATGTCAAGCATGTTTGCTTTATGAGAGTGTAAGATGAATTTTAATAAAAAGCAATTATTATTGTAAATTATTCCCAGCACCAGGGAAAATAGTCCAACAGTGTACTGAAAGAAGAATTTGTTATTATTCCTCCCCATGGTCACTTTGTACATTGTTTAAAAATAAACCATTCATAAATCATTCATATTGAATGTTAACATACACAAACACACACACACACA
>JADRCD010236986.1:0-12201 GCA_019843815.1 Montemys delectorum
GTAGTGAACTTTCAATCTGAACTATTTCTTCATAGTCAGAAACAGTTGGAATGTAGGGAGCAAAGTTTCCATGCATCATAGAAGCACAAAGATGAAACAAGAGATCCCTGGGAAAGGTTTGCTGACTCCTCTTGCTCTGGGACTGGTGGCTAAGTGTATATTCTCTGCACTAGAGTGACAGAGATTTGGATTTTAGTCTGTACTCTGCCAGCTGTCACTACAAGTATATCCTCTTATTTCCCAGGTAGGATAGATCTCAAGGATGCTTTGGATCTGTAACAAAGTTATGGTATGATGTGCATGGCATTTTGGTGAGGATTTGGCCTTCTTTTCCTCCCCTCCTCTCTACTCCTCCTCAGATACACTGGAACCCAGAGTCATGTATGTCAACACTAGGGTCAACTCCAACACCAGATCCTGAGATGACCTCCTGGAAACATGTTCTGTCTTTGCCAGTAGACCGCAGGGAGGGCCGAAGAGCATGGGGATGAGATTCCAAAGTGCTTGGCCCAGCTGCCTCCCCATGGGCTCCGGCTTTGTGCCATTCTATGCTTCTGTGGAAGCTGGGCCAAGTGCTCTTGCTATAACAGAGGTGGGGAGCCTCAGGAAAGGCCCCCAGGGTAGGAGTGAATCCTGGACCAAGCAAGCTTTTCTTCCATCTGCAGAGTCTTCCTGCCAGGGCGGCTTTTTATCATGTTTGCCCAAGATTCCCATTACCTTCTAATTGCCTTCCCTGTGTAGCTTTGGCTGCTATTTTCTTTCCCCTTTGGTGTTTACCCTGTCAAATATTTAAGGGCAGTTATCATGTCTCCTTAGCCAAGCTATACACATCCAAGGTCTTTTCATCTTTGCTCATAAATCTCGGCCTCGCAGCCCCTCAACACCTACCCCTACGTGCTGTGCACTGTTTGCTTTGGATCAGATCGTGGAAGCACAAGAATTTTTCTCCCTAGAATTATTGGCACCAGTGTGCACTTTGTAAGTCTGCTGCAAACATACTCACAGGGGGAATTAGGGAGACATGATTCAGTTTACTATGGTTTTAAGTACAGCCCAGGGCCTTTTAGCCCCCCTGATGATATCTCTTTAAAATTGAATTTGAGGCATGGGCAAAAGTCAACAATGGCTAGTGTTTCCATTACTTTAAAGCTTATAAAGTATGAAGGGTGTTTTTGAAGCCTTAAAAAAAAAAGCAAGTATAATAATAAAAGAGAAAAGACAAATGGTGCTGTGGTGAGCTGGAAGTCAAATGGGCTTCTAGCAGTTTCCATCCACCAGCCCCTCCTGAGTGTGTTTGAGTCTCGTTACTGGGAACTTGGGCTTTTTCTATAAATGCTTTTATTCTTCAGGAAAATCTACTTCACTGATGAGAATTCAGCCAGAAGAAAATAAATGGATCAAGCTATTTAAATGCTACATTGAATACTACTTGTTATTCTGCTCCTTGGCTAAGTATGCAAGCTAAAGGTTGACTTTGTTGGGATGTGTAGGCTACCTGACCTCAAGGGTCTCTCCTGGAGTTTAAGCAGCATTCTACCATTCATCAATGTATCTCTTTTGTGTGATGCCACTCTTGAAACTGGGCCAATGACTGCATTTTTTTTCGAAATTTTGCTCAATAAGAAGAAAAATTAAAAGTCACTTGCAACACCGAATGGGGAAATGTGTGTTTCATAAATATTGAGTGATGACATCACTTTTTATGCCTTCAACAAAATACTCATTTAGAGTCTTTTGTGTCATAAATATATGTATCTGTATATATATACACACACATACATACATATACATATATGTATATATATATTATATTACAACATAGTATGTGTATATAATGTATGCATATGTACATAATGTATGTATATATAATATATAAAGTATGCATGTTGTATGCAGTTATATATAATATTTATATATTATAGTTATATAACTATATATATATGTTGTTTTGAGGATGATATCAGAAATTCAGGTTGTATTCAAAGTATAACTAGAGGCTTTGAGTGTTTTATGAAGTAAAAGATGTGAACCAATCTTGCTATGGTCACAATGGCTGCTATTTAGAGACTTGGCTGAAGGGTCCAGCCACGGGTTCTTACTCATCCTTGAAGAGATCCCAGAATGGGCATTTTTTCAGTGGTGATGAAGATGGGTAGAGTCAGGATATGTTTGAAGTTAGAGTCATCAAGCATTTCTCCTGGATTGCCCATGAAAGAGTGTGTATTGAAGGTAGAGGGATAGAGGAAAAACAACTGCTAAGCTCCAGACCTAGTCCTGTAGGCTCCAGTGCTTCTCTGGCCATGCTATGAGAAGCATTAGATGTCATGAGATGTCTATGACAGATGCATGTGGATAAGTATAAAGGATTCCTTTGGCTCTGTGGACCTTAAGCCCAGAGCAGGAGTAAGCTAGGAAGTAGAGATTGGGGAGGGTGGTCATAGTATTAGAAACAGTCTAGAGACAACACAGAGATCTGGGTGAACAGAATACCATTTGCCTCATATGTCCCCATTAGTCTTCAAACTGAAGTGCACAGAGAGTTATACTGTTTCATTCTCATCGTCTTCTCTGAAGGGTGGGGCCAGGAACCATGTGATTGCTAAGTTGGAGCATTAAGGGAATCTTCAAAGACTATCTGAATGAAACACATCCTAGTTGAGTTCCATTCTGGTAGCAGAGACCCAGTGTCCAGATCTAGAAGCCAGCAGCAATAATATAGGCCAGTTTCCACACCCAGAAAGAACCCATGAATGGCACCTGAGCAGAGCTGGAAAACTAATGCTCTTCAAACCATTGTACTTTCTCTTTCTGTCTCGTCTGCCTATGTGGGCTGCCATTCTCCG
The DNA here is from genome assembly GCA_019843815.1 of Montemys delectorum. Classification (NCBI taxonomy): domain Eukaryota; kingdom Metazoa; phylum Chordata; class Mammalia; order Rodentia; family Muridae; genus Montemys; species Montemys delectorum. Next base: position 2,844 of record JADRCD010236986.1, read on the forward strand.
TCTCTGTCATGCTGTCTGTAAGTGAGAAACTGTCACAGCCTCCTTCTTCCTTCTTGTTCAGAAATTCCCAAGCTCTGAGCCAACACAAGAGTTCAGGTCACTGCAAGGACACTGCTGACTCATGGGTTTTGTACTTAATGATTCTTTATTGGCACCAAGGTCTAATCTTGACACACACGCTGAGTTATACCTTGGCTGTGACTCACAGATACTCCATTTCTGTCCCCATGAAGCTCTTTGTAGCTAATGTGAACTGGCTTGGAGGGAGGTGCGGCCAGCAGGCAACCTACCAGTAGGAACAAAAGGTAGATGGAAGAGTAGCTTTAAGATGTGAGTATTTAGTGTTACTTATTAGTAAATACCCCATCAGAAATACTTTACACATTTTTGTACAGTTTATTGAAAACGGACCATTATAACTCTATGTCTATACTGCGATATTAATTTCAAAAGCTGAATTCCCACATCAATTGTTTTTGTCAAACTCATTCTCGGGAATAAGAAGCATTGTTATTCTGAAACCTCCATCAGAATTTTCTTGCTACCATAGCTTCTGTGTCACTTTCCTTCCTTGGGTTTCTGGCAGGACAAAGCCTTCCTGGCAACTTTACAAAGCCACACTTGAAGAAAGATGGGGTCTTTGTCCTTTTGTCCCAGCACTATACACAAGATCTTGCTCTAAGAGTCTGCCTTTCTGCTGTGAGGACCTTTGGTTCCTCTTGATGTGACGGGACCTGAATGTCAGTATCCCAGTTCAGGCCACTGTGTGGGCCCTGTGAGTGCTGAGACAATGCTTCTTATTCATCATTTTCACTACCAAGCTGCTGCCTCCTGTAGAGTTGCCACTTGATGAGCATTTATTAAGCGAAGGAGTCAGTAAGCATAATGAGTCCTGCAGAAACTTAGAAGAAAGCAGTTATTACTGTAGGTCTACAAGCATGTTAAAAGTCAGATGTTGACCCTTGGGGTACAACACATATATACTACAAAAGTTGACATAGATTGAAATGATAATCAGTTGTCAACTCTATTATGAACCAGATGTTGGCGATGTTGCAAAATGGTATAGCTATTATAGGAGACAATTAGCCATGAACAAAATAATACCAATTCCTATCAAGTAGCCCAGCAATTAGACTTCTTGCCATTTACACAAACTAGAAACATATATTGTGAACACAGACATGTTTACATTGGTCACCTTCCCAAGAGCTAAAAACTTTGGAGAATCCTAGACGAAAGGATAGATGAGCTTTGCTATATTCATTGTTGCTCAGTTACAAATAGAGGCAAGTGGTCAACCTATGAAGACTATTACAGCTGCAGGAGGCAAATTTGAAAAGGCTGCATGCTGTAAGAGTCTAGTCATATGCCCTTCTGAAAAAGGTAAAGCCATGGAGACAGTAGGAAAGATTGTTTCCTCTAAAAATTTGACTTCGAGTGAGTAGGAATACTTACAGAACAGTAAAGCGTCTGTTTGATACTGTAATACGTGCCATCATACATCCCAAAACCCTAAGGACACAGCCCACCAGAATGAACCCTATTGGGAGTGATAACATATGTCCCACTAACTAAACATATGTATTACACTAACACAGTGTATTAATGGTGGGGTGTGGTGTCGGGGAGAAGGCAGAGGTGAGCAGTATAGAGTAGCTTGTGTTTTTTTTTCTATTTCTCTTCAGATTTTCTGTTAAAACTGCTTCAAGAGATGAGAGACATTACATTAAAGGCTAAGTTTGTTCCACAGTAACATAAGGGAACAGTCACGCGGAAGGGGTTGAGCGTGTCTTTGTGCTGTTGGATTTACTTTAAAATATATCATTTACATCCCAATACAGAATTCATTAGGTTTCTTTGAGAAGCCAAATGTGTGGTCTTATTAAAGAAAAGGAAACATTCTCCCTCTGTCTGCCAGGAGGACCAGTTGTGACATTTGGTGTTAGCCTTCAGAGTTAAAATGAGTTTCGTGGGCAGGCCACTCAATATCTCCATGGCCTAGCTCCATCCTCGGTAAAATTAGGATGATAACGCCTGAGGATATTTGCAATCAGAGGGAGGCCTGTGGAAGGTGAGAGGGGCATCTCACAGCCCTTGAACAATCTTCTTACAGGAGAGCTTCTGGCTCTCCTACCTTATCCAAAAAAGCTATTATGATGTTCTCTTCAGTCCCCTCCTGTCTGTAATTCTTACCCTGGTACTTGGCATGTGAAATTGCCTATGAATTAAGAGCACAGAAAATTGGGTATCAACAAGAAGTAAGCTAGAAACCCAATATTAGGCTATTAAAAGTTAAAAGAACAGGAAAAAGTTTGGGAAATAAGACAGTTAATTTGAATAGTTATACTTAGTATTTGCTGAGTATGTGCTGGGATAGTTTTCTTCTTTGTAACTATTTATTTCTGTTTATATCCTTCCACCCATTCATCCCTACAGGTGTTCTCTGGGATCCCCAGTAGATATTTTGGCAGAGAGATAAAACAGTATCTATTGAGCATTTTAGGAGAAATCTCCTCTTAAGACTGCAATCCTCTGCCTTAGAGGTAGGAGTAGGAAGTGGAGTGAGGCTCTCTCTCCTGTTCTGTCCAAGATCATGATCTCAAATGGGAAGGATTATGTTTGCTCACTATTAGGTTAGAACTAAATCAAACTTGTATGAGCTACTTGTTATGGAGGGTCCACCAGGGATGACCACTCAGACACAGTGAATAGCCAATTGCAAGTCTTTATTCCAGATAGCTGGAGCTATACTCAGGCTTCCAGTACTGAAGTACTGGAAGTAGCTACAAGTGTCCAGAGCACAGGGCTTTGGAAGGCAAAAACAAAATGCAGGCATCTCATTTGGCAGCTTCAAGGTAGATTCACACAAACAAGCAGTTTAATGAAGCTAAGATAGCTAGAATATCTTGACCAGACTCCTAGAATAGAATCTGGTCATTTTCAGATTCTACTTAAACCTGAAATGGTCTCAACAAAAATACAAAATAGAGGAACCACTGCACTGTCTTGCCCTGACACATACTTACTGGAGTTACCATTTTTTATATTCTCTACACACAAAGACTGGAATCTTAGGAGAAGCCATTTAATGACATCTTGATTCATGTTAAGTAGTATGACTGTCAGGCAAGTTGGAGAGCAACGTTGAAGTGACAAAGTCCCTGATATGTTGGTGACACAGTGTGTAGGTTAAGTGAGTAGGTGGTCAATGTGCAGAAAGAATTCAGAATCCTAACGAGCCTGTATAAAAGACACACAATCTAGGTATTTTATTCACAAACCATATAGTTAGATTGAGCAGATCTAGAGCTATACTAATTTATTCCCCAACTATAAAGTCCCTTGTTACTTGCTGTTTCTCCTAGCCATGCATTTAATGGTGGCTTCTTCCTCCTCCATCTTCCTCTCTCCCTTCCTCTACCTGCAAACTCCTCACTGGAACCTCCAGTCCCACCTTTTTCTCTCTATTTTGTAATCACAGGCTCTAACTTTTATTGAATGATTAAACTGGGGAGAAGGTTCACATGGTATCACTTTGAGTACAGGATGATCTGCTTGTCAGGAGGAACCACATCTTGAGAAATCAGTATTTAGCATTATAAAACAAGCAGTGTCAGACCAACCCACTACATCTATGTACTGGGATAAAGAATGAAAATGGGAGCTACAGACCTTGATTCTAGATTGAGAATCAAGAATATATCCTGTGGCAGAATTATCCAGGATATTTCGCCTGAAACACAGCTTCTGAGTGAGTCTCTGTGGACACAGGCATTCTATGGTCAGAAGTGCTTGACAATGATTCTTACCCCATCTTCATGTCTGCCTTAGTCTTGTCACTATCCACACAATCTTCAGTGCTTTGCCCTACAGAAAGCTGCTAGACTTTGTCAAACTTGAATCTGGCATTTCCCAAAGCCCAGCTTCTGTAGACAGTAGTGTCTTTTACATACAAATTGTCCATGATTACCTGGGCTATTGAATCTCCTTGAAGTGGATTTTGAGGTCTCCTACCAGGCCATGGGGTTCTCTCAGAATAGATATGAAAGTCACATGATCAGAGAATTCTCATGGAGGTCTGGTATGCAGGGAGGAGGAGACATGTGATTCACTGTAGAACTAAAAGTTGTCTCAACACGTTATTGGGTTTCTGGGTTCATGTTTTCAGAAACAGAGATCAGGAGTCACAAAAGCCCAAACATAAGCCACATGTAAATCTAAACACCACCAATTACGACATGAGTGCCAAAGCATATCAGAGTACACCTCTGTGCAGTTTTATATGCTTTATTGGGATAGCACTACAGGGTTGCATAGTCTCAGCAACCAGGAATGTGTGACTTACAAAGCCAACAATATTTCCCAGTTGCCCAGCCCTTAGAGGAGAACTGACTGATCCTTGGTCTAGTTGGTTGCTTGCATTGGTTTCAATCTGGATATGGTAAGAGGTTGCATGGTGTTTTTCTATTCCCTCACCCCACATTGCATGCACACACATTTTTATGTACACACAAATAAAAGATATACATAAAAGAATCTCAAATACCAATTATCAAATGTAGTGCTGACTTGAAGATTTTAATAAATGTGGTAGAGACTCGGATTGCCATCTGCCTTTTCAGGTCTCAACCCTGAGAGAACAAAAGACCTGCCTTCACTCCTAGGGATAGGGTAGGGAACCTTACCAGAGCCTGGGGAGCCCCAGTCTGTAAGGGAATCAGGAGCCCCACACACTATCAATCACTGCCTTTGGCATGGCCATGGGCTGTGTCACAGCCCCATAGAGATTGGGCTGCAGTTCCTGGTTTAAGTTCACTTTCCTTTTTGCACTGTTGATATTGGCAGGGATTTTCAGCTCTCTCCCCTGGAAAGCAACTTTCTACACATATTTCTCAGGGAACATGTATTTATATACCATTTATAATGTAGGGACTTGTGAGAGGGTGTGTGCTTGCCTCACAGCATAGAGTGGAGCTGTTCAGCTCCATTGCTCCCACGAGATGGATTTCTACATTCCATGGAAGACTTGGGCTGCCTTGGTCCAGCACACGTTTTAATTTGGTTTTTCTCTATCTCATTCACATGGGTGCTAAACACTTTTAAATATATATGTATATGTACACACACACATACACACACACACACACACACACACACACATATATATATATATATATAGAGAGAGAGAGGTTGGAGTCAATATATTTGAAAGTCTAAGAGATTTATTAAAAATCAATTAAAGAAGATGCATATGGATTGCCAGTATTTGCTACCTTCTCTGTACTGACAAGTGCTTTTTAAATCCATATTTTCAAATAGTTGCACATAAAATGTCACCCTATCTTCCTTAGCTGTGAAACATGCATAGGACAAATTTGATTGGACTTTTGAATATTTGTTCTTAATGTGAGTATAAGTAACACCTAAGAATGCCATTTATAAAACAAGAGTCCTGATAATGTGTATATACTATTGTAGAATCTGCCCCAGGCATTGCTAGCATCACATGCCCAAGAAGTTCTGAAGATCCCGCCCTGGTTAAATAGAGTATCTTTGAGGGGTACTGTGTGTTCTCATGTCTCCATCCGTAATACCTAAGAATGATGCATCTTAGGTCCAGTTCAGCTTCCGAGGTTCTGTTTCTGGTGAGATCCCCTTAGTGGTTTTGTTGATGTTGTTCTTTTTGAGACTCAGTTGATACTGTTGATTTCAAGGTGAGCAGGGAGTAGAACTGCAATCACATTCAGTCATGTCCATGATATTTGTCAAATAATTGTATGAGGCAACTAAAGAAAGCATCATCTTTAAAAGTAAGGGGAAGTGTGCGTGTGCGTGTGCGTGCACGTGTGCGTGTGCGTGCATGTGTGTGTGCGTGTGTGCGTGTGTGCGTGTCTGTGTGTGCATGTGCGTGTGCATGCGCGTGCGTGTGCGTGTGCGCGTGTGTGTGTGTGTGTTTGTGTGTGTGGTCTTGCTATGAACCAACTTGAAATCTGAGTCATTGTTTTTCTCCGGTGTGATACAAAGAGTATTTGGCACAGCAGCCTCCCAGTTATGATGGTTATATAACAAGAGACAAGCTACCTAAGAGATAAAAGGTAGTTTCTGAAAATGATAGGCAGATTGATCTCTGTAGGATGCCTCAGAAAGTCTCTGTGTGTGAACAAGTGTGCCTGTACATGCATCTACTTTACTTTCCATGTAAAATCAGTCTATGTGGGCTCTGGAAACTAATCATCAACGTGATCATAAAAACTGCCATTAGTGGGCAATTAGGACATGTATGTTTGGTTCTTCCCACAAATTATTTCACAGTGTGTTCAGCATCCAGGGTTAGTCTTCTGTTGCTTTATAATCAATTACCACTAAGATGGAAACATAAAATAACACCTGTTCATTGCTATCATATGTAATTCACAGGGCCAAGCACAGTGCTGATGCTTGAATGTCAAACTGCCCTCCACAGGCTCGTATATTTTGACACATGATCCTTGGCTAATGGAGAGTTGTGCTATCCCCTGGGACTGTAAGCATAGCTAGTAGGGGTGGGATCTGGACACTTTAGGAATATAGTCCCAGCCCACTTCTAGAACAAGCTCTTTGGGCTTCTAGCTTGCTGTTATAAGACAGTCTCCCTGCCATGTCTTCCCTGACATTATGTGATATATCTTCTAATATCTTACCCCCCTCTACAAGAAGACTTAGTGAAGGAAGGGAATTAACTGGCTTTCAATTCCAAGTTATGGTCTATAGGTGCAGAACAGTCTCAGAATTAGAAGCTCGAGACAGTTGATCTGCCACTGTCAAGGGCAGAACTGAACACACCTACTATGCTGCCTGTTCGCCTTCTACTACCTTTCTTCACTCTTAGACAGTCAACCTAGCCCCCTTCCTTGACTAAAGGATAGTACTGTTCACAGTGGCCATGTATTCCTATTGTTCAACTGAGAATGGTATTCCTTACTTTACTGTTGCTATGGTACAACACCATAACCAAAAATGACTTGGGAAGTAAGGAGTTTATTTGGCTCTGGTGCAGAACGGTAAGAGTCCATCATAGCCAAAAAGACACAGCAGCAGCAAGCTGCAGGCTTGGCAGCCACAGCAGGAAGCTCAGAGCTCACATCTCGACCACACACATGAAGCAAATAGAGTAAACTAGAAATGGTATGAGGCTTAAGTCACACATACAAGATATCTGAGGTTTCTTCTCTGCATCTCACAAGACAGAAACCAAGACTTTGGGTAATGGCTGCAATCTTGTCTGACACTCAGGACCTCCTCAGAGCTCCTTACAGTCATTGTCAGAACTGAATCTCTTAAGGTTATAGCATCAGGGTCCCTATTTTCTGGAATGTTGTTGTCTGATGATTGGTTTCAGCTCTTAGAAGCCACCTTCAGGTCCCAGCCCTCAAAAGGGGCCAATGTCTTGCATTGCAAAGTAGAATAGAGAGTTTGCTAGAATCCTCCATGTTGGCCTACTCGTTTAAAACAACAGCTGAGGTTTTGACAACCTTTCCTAATGAATTGACCTTGCATATTTTTTTTTAAAATTTACTCACTTTACATCCTGATCATAGCTCCCTCTTCCTAGTCATCTCACATAGGCCCTCCCCCTTGCCCTCTCCTCTGAGAAGGGGGAGGTCCCCCCCCACCGCTGCCACCTGATGTACCTAGCCTGGCCCATTGAGTCACTAAGCACATCATGTCCTGCTGAGGCCAGGCAAGTCAGCCCAGTTAGGGGAACAGGATCCATAGGCAGGCAACAGAGTCAGAGACAGCTCCCACTCCAGTTGTAGGGAGACCTGCATGAAGACCAAGCTACACATCTGTTACATATGTGTGCAGGGAGCTTAGGTCTATCCCATGGCATACATTTTTTTTTGTTGATCTAATCATGAAAACAGTATTCCATGGATTGTAGGTACCTGACAAATTAAGATCTTCATGAGCCCCAACAGATGTGTAGAGTTTATGAAGAGTTGCCTTCCTGGCCTGACAGGCTGGCAAAGTTATCTTAAGGCTCATTCAGTGGTGTGTCTCCAACTCTATAGGGCCCAGCAGTGATGGTACAGTTCCCAAGCCTAAGGAAGGTGGCCTTTGCTTTTCACCTTCCACTTCTTGAACCAATGGATCCTTATCTCAGCACCCTGCTATGTCTGTGCCATTGTGGATTTGGCCATTGTCCCTCTCCTGGGATCACAAATCTTTACTTATAATAACTCCAAGACTGAGCAATGCGTGCCAGCTCCAATTCTAAATCTTCTGGTTAGTATATATACCTCAGGATCCAGGTCCATCAGACACCTGTTCTCAAGAACACTACTGTCCTGACAGTTCAGAACCTGGGCATGATCTAAGACAGGAGGCTGTGTGGACTGGACAGATAGCTGCTGGGTATGTTTTAAACCATCCTTTGTATAGATCTCAAGAGGAAACATTAGCATTCTCTACATGGAGGGTGTGTTGATTAGCTCCCTAAAAAATAATTAGTGAAGACCTTTTTGACACTCTGTAGTTCAATCATTGCTTGGAATGTGGGCTTGTTTTCATTAAGAAAAAATATCAAAACAGGGACATATAATTTTATCTTCCTGAAAATCTCTCCCTTCAGAATAGAAAGACCTCGAGCAATATCTAATTATTCCTGTGCCTTTTAATTTGATAGCTTGAGAAATGTTTTGTGGTCTTTAAGAATGTCTATGGAAATTTCCTATCCCTGTCTCCAATCAAATTGTTTAAATGATGGACGATGATTTTATATTGAGCCGTGATAATAGCATCTCATTACTGCTCCTTAAGTGATTTTACCCACATCTTAACACATGTAGGTCAAGTTACTCCTTCAGACAAAAAAAAAGCATGAATAAAAAGGGATAGGATGTGGAAGGAAGCCAATTATGCAATAGCTTTAGACTCTGAAGTGAGACAGTTGCGATTTGCAATATTGACTGCTTTCTCTTGATTATAGTCATTCTTCAGGCATTTATTACAATAGAGATCATAACTCATGGGCCACACTTGCTCTAAACTAAAAAGTAAATAAGTGTGAGGAAGTGGGATGAGAGAGGAGGTGAATGAAAAGTAATGTCGTCGACCTCAATGAATCACTGGCAGCAGATGATCCTATTTAGCAGTTTGAAGCATTGTATCTGATGAGTAACGTATTGCACTTCTGTCAGATAAACTCAGGTTTCTTTCTGTCTACTGTGTCATACATGCCCCTCCTTTTCTGTAACAGGTTGAAGATAAATTTTTATGCTGTTTCTGTCAAGTAGGAGAAAGTGGAGAGCAAAAAAATCCCCAGCTGGCAGCAGTTGCTGAATTTTGTGATCTCAACTTGAGCAGTCCATGCATT
>JADRCD010236986.1:12601-30032 GCA_019843815.1 Montemys delectorum
TGCCAGCCTTTTCAATCACCAACTCCCACCATTCTTCTGATGAATCCACTATTAGTCCTCTCTCCATTGGGGGAAGGGAGCTCCACCTCAATGGCTATGAGGTCATGCATCATCTTTGCTGAATATTAAGTCACCAGACTTCAAGGCTCAAAGGACAGTTATGAAAGTCCCACACCTCAGAGGGCTTGTGTGATAATGTGGCTTCGTTGTCAATGGGGCACAATCTAGAATCATCTGGGAAGACAGTGGCCACCAGGCTTCTTAGGTTAAATTGACCTGTGGTGTGTCTGTCTGTCTGGTGGTGGTGGTGGTGTTCTAAGTTCTGTTAATAGGTATGAAAATGCCCAGCCAGAATGTGGGTGGTGCCATTTCCTGGATTTTCATCCTGGACTATAAAAGAGGAGATGGGCGGTGAGCTGAGCATGCCAAGTACTTTCTCTGCTCTTGACTATGGGTGTGACTAAGTTCCTGTCGCCTTGGCTTCCCAGCTATGATGGACTGTAACCTGGAACTGTAAGTGGAATGAAACCTTTCTTCCTTGAAGTTGCTCTTGTCAGAGTATTTTATCACTGCAACAATAAGTGAAACTTGGACATCTCCTGTCCTAGCAGATGTGTCTGTGATTCTCTAAAGTACCAGACAGAAGATGTGGCAACAAACGAGGGATGAACAGATAAAGAGGGACCCATGAATTCAACTAATGGGTTGAATATATGAAGGAGTCTAGAGCCAGGTTTGGATTTTGCTTTCCATTCTTTCTTTTCCCCTCCTTTTTTCTCCCCTCCCCCAGCCCCAGAAGAAGGATAGTCCAGGGAAAAGTGGGAAGGTGTGTTAATTATTAGACATGTAGACTTTCACACGACAGTTATTGTTTATGGTGTTGAAGGAAGAGGAGTTTTCTACTCAGGGTAGAGTGAGTCTAGACTAGTGGTTCTCATCCTATGGGTCGGTAGCAACCCTTTAGGGGTTGAACAGCCCTTCCAGATATCCTGCATATCAGATACTTACATCATAATTCATAACAATGGTGAAATTACAGTTAGGAAGTAGCAATGCAAATAATTTTATACCTGAGGGTCACCATGATATGCTAAAGAGTCACAGCATAGGGAAGGTTGAGAACTACTGCTCTAGACAGAAGTTTCCTATGTGGAAGAAATGCTTGCTTGCTGTTGGCTTGTTAATGGGCATTCAGTGTCCAGTGATCATGGCCTGGAACTGGCTGTTCTCATTTGTACTTTATGTAGAAAATCCCTGAGAGTAAAAGGTGAGTTCGAACTTCCTATCAAGGATGAACACCCCTGCCTGGGGCCAGAAAATAATTTACTCTGAAACTTTGAAAGCAAAAATAAAATGCATTTCCCTCTGGTTATGACACGCTTCAAACCATTAGGATACAAAGATTAGGGGTTTAGATTGGGTTCGCAGAAGGTACCATACATATGCTAGATTATCATTTTGAAATGATGTCAGCACGTAGTAGACTTTAAACAACTGAGTAGTTGGGAGAGGGGAGAGAGAGAGAGTGCAAGAACAAGAAAAAGGGGGAGACAGAGACAGAGACAAACAGAGACAAAGAAACAGACAGACAGAGAGACTGCTTTGAGGAAGGCCTGTGAGTTTCACCTCAACCTTTATGTCTGTCAGTATGGTTCCTAGATCTTGGTGGCTTTTTTCTTCTTTTCCCAGATTCCCCATGAGGCAACTCTGCACAGTCTGGGTGTACACATGCTATCTCCCAGGATCTTGTAGTTGAGTGTAGGATCTTCCAATAGAGGCTAGGGCTCCAATGAGAGAGAAGTAACCTCGTACAGGAAGCATGCTAAGGATACCGCATATTCAAATCAGAGAGACATGAAGCAGGCAAGCACACTTTGCAAGCAAATGCTGTGGCCTGCATCCAGGCACCTGCCAGGTGGCAGTTGTTAGGAATGGTAAAATGGTTATGGACTTAAGAACTCATCCATCCCTAACTGCTCGCATTTGGTGAGCTGCCAAGTCTCATTCTCTTAGTATCACCTTACCCTCTCTGGTAATTTTCTGTGCCAACAGCTGTCCAGTCACATTGCCTGAAGGTTTTCAATTAAAAAAAAATGGCAGTATTAATCAATGTTTCTATACTAGCATCTACAATTTCTTCAATATATTTATTTACTTGATCCTCCATCAAAGGAGACATTTCTTTAAAACTATTACATTCCAAACAAAGGCAGACCACTCTTCTGAACGCCAGCTCTACTCCTAACCTCCTTGCAGGTACTGGTCTGCTCTGAGCTTTGATCCTTAAATTCTCTCATCTTATTGTCTCTAGCGATGCTCCTACCTGACGTCTGGCAAGGAGTATCAGGCATGGTTATTTATTATTGTTCAATATGACTGTACATTCCTAGAGGGAGGCCACTGTTATTCTAGCTCCCTTCTGTGCCTGGCTACATTTTTTTCTACATAGTAGATGCTCAGTAAATATGCAGTAAATGATTGTTTTCATTCCTCTTAAGGCCAGCTGTTCTGAGTTACAGAGATTTATAAAGAGATATTTTTTGCCCATGATATAGCATAAAAACAATGGAAAACCCTTTGGAAATAAAGTAGGGTGTAAGTAAGCAGTGATAGATTTTTAAAACATTCTGAAATGCAGTGTAAATCTATATTTCCCTCCCTTTACTGTGTACTTACCCAAGAATTGGGAACATTTTCAGTTAGCGTTGTTTCTGCTAGATACCATCAATTCCAACTCTTGAACTCTATGAGTTGCATATTCACAACATAATATATAATTTCCCTTTTCATGTAGGTGGTGTGTGTGTGTGTGTGTGTGTGTGTGTGTGTTTGCATGTGTATGGGCATATGTGTAGGTGTATGCATGCAAATGTGTACATGTGCATGGCCCAGTGTTGAGGGTCTGGAATAATTCTTGATCATGCTTCCCATCTTATTTTGGTGAAAGGGGTCTGACAATAAAACTCGGAGTTTAACATCTCTAGGACTATCCTTGTTAGCTGGTTTAAGTATTCCCCTTCTTAGACTGTATTAATACCAGGCTACCTACCATGCCCACCTGATATTTATGTGGGCTCTAGAGATTTGAATTCTGATCTTCAGGCTTATATGGCAAGTGCATAACTACACAGCCCTCTCTCTTGCCCATAACTGCATTCCCAAGGATAATTTAAATATATCTAACTTACTTGTTTCCAATAATATTTATTACTGTTTCATGTCAGTTACTTCAAATGACAGTATTTGGCTTCATTTTTTTTGGAGGAATTTCCCATTGATACTTAAGTAACTTTATTGTAATATAATCTACAAAGAATTCTTCCACTGTGAGTGTGAAACACCGGATGTTAGCAGGTGTAGTAGGCTGTGTCTACACCATGATGATAGGTACATGTGTATGTCCACATCTCTGGGAAGCCTGTTACTCATCCTGCCACCTGCTCTGTCTTTACTCATTTGATTGTGGTATATTATCCCAAGGAAGAGCTGAGCCAAAGGGCTGGGAAAACATTGTGCTCAGCAAATACAGAATTGAGAAACATTTCAGTAATTTTTTTTGAAGTGTGGGGAGTTTCACAATCATATTATCTTTTCAGCTTTGAAACTGGCAACACTCTAAAAACTTAGTTTTTTTTTTTCCTGAAATTATTTGGTGGAAAAAACCTGGCTCAAGTTGGCATATGGTTATGTCCAATATTTATTCTATCAAGTTAATGTCACATTCCAGTATGGAGATACTACCACCTAGATCATTGGGATTACTTAGCAAGTATCAGCACTTGCTGCCAAGCCTGATGACCTGAATTCAATCCTCAAGACCCTCATGCTAAAAGGAGAGAATGGATTTGGGCAAGTTACTTTCTGACCTTTACATGTACAGTAGGATGTGTATGTGTGTGTGTGTGTGTGTGTGTGTGTACATGTGCGTGTATGCACATATGCACTCAAATGTGTGTGTGCATGTGTGTACTAACAAATGAATGTAAACCACTTATACATAAATAAGTAAAAAAGGAAAGAAATATTAATACCTGGGAAAATGGCATAGTTAAGTCTTCACATCTGTCCAATCCTGTGAAAGCCCATAGCCTCCCTGGGATGAGTTGGGATGAATGTGGAACATGAGGAGTCATTTACGCTTTCTAAATGTAAGCAGTCCTGAGCTAAGGTTGCATGCCCTGCTCCCAAAGATATGCCACAAAACTTAGTTTCACTTTGCAGCCACCTGGAACATCTGGTCTCCTGCCATTCTTTACCATGTTACCAAGTCTGATACTCTCTGTACTATTCATGTTCACCTGGTATGACCTAAGGGCTCTCATCTTGTTTGAGTCTGTGCTCCTTCTAACTAGAGATCCTACAGTGGTGTTCTGCTCTGCAGATACTTAGTAGGGATGTGTGTGTGTGTGTGTGTGTGTGTGTGTGTGTGTGTGTATACACCATGCAGCCTGCTGCTGCCCCTGCCTTCTCGGGATATGCAGCTGACTCTACTGGGCTTCGGCTTTATCTCCTGAATGCTACCAAGGAGCTGTCTTTTCCAACATGTCAGAAGTGAGGTGCATGGTCTAGACTTCTGTGTCCACCTCCAATCACAACACACAAACCATTACAACACAAACACTAGGCCTCACTATCATTTGGCACTGGGAAATACTACCAGGTTTTTGACTGCCTTCTTTCTCCTCAAAGGTCATTTGTCATCCATGTTCATCAGTGAGGGAGAAAGCTGACAGAACACCAGGTCCTCTTACTTCTTAGTCACGGAGTGTGGAGTTTCCTAAAACCTGGCTCTCTCTGCCTCTGTTCACAGTAGTTACAGATGACTAATGTTTACAATAGCAGGCTTCCAGTCAAGATTTTCTGGCTTCAGATGACTTGGTGTATGAATGTACATGTGTTTGTGTATAGGCCAGCTGATGCAGCCGTTAGTAGCCCTGGCTCCATATTCCTCTCTCCAATCAGAGGACCTCCATATGGGCACAGGCAACTTTCCCAGTAGTTAAGCACGTGAGAACTCCTCAGTTCCATTTTTGGACCTACAACTCATTTGTTCTGTTTGTTAGAATATGATTTTCATCGGGGCATAGGGATTTGGTATCTTCCCAGGGATTGATGGGAAGGTTGAAATTTCTCCAAGGTGCCATCATGGGCAAGGAGCTGACTTTTGTTCAACCCAGCATCTAAATCTTCCTAGGTCTCTTTTGGTGACTTTACAGTCCTCAGGAGTGTTTAAGAAGCACAGAAGTCTCGATATATTGCATATACTTAACTCAAGCTATCAATTGCTAATTGATAGCTATTTTGGACTTAGCATTTCTCTGCATTTCTATCTTCTAGTACAAGTCGGAGGTGGACAGCAGAAATTACATCATGATAATTCTGTGCCAAAATTTTCTTTTCCTTGGTCATGGGAAGTTGCAAAATCTTAAGTGTAGAGTGTGATCAATTCATAGTGAATGTCAAGAGCAGGCATGGTATGCAAATGAAGCTTGCATAGACAAGGAGGGAATTTAAGTTTGTGGTTTTGGCTTACTTTGGCATAAACTGAACTTCATCTTTCTTAATTAGCTTTGTCTTTTCTTTGTTAAAAAATTCTTCAAATCTTTTATTACTACTATATATTCAAATACCTGCTTATTTTTTTTGTCATTTTGAAATTAAGTTATAATTAATAGTTGACACAGGAGAAAGAATTAAGCTGAGAGAGTAAAGTCTGTGAATAAGTCTCTGTAAAAATTCCAGCCTGATGTGTAATTTCAGTTCATTACCTGTGCATTAAAAGAGGGAGAGACAGCTTAGTCCTTAAGCTACCTTCCTATCCTTGGAAATTTAAAAATGCAAAATTTGCTCCCAGAGGGTGAAAATGTCATTTCTTGAATATGAAAGGAGCGTGTGAGAATCTAAAAGGGAGAAATGACAAAAGTGACTTCAGGCACATGCGCCTCCTGGAGCCCCGGACCTTGCTTGGCAGTTTCCTGCGGGCAGGTGCACCAGCTCCATGTGGCTGTGCCATCTCCATGATTTTCTCGGCTGCCACTGTGTTGTTGATGGAGACAGTGTTGGGCAGGGTTCAGAG
This sequence comes from Montemys delectorum, assembly GCA_019843815.1. Lineage (NCBI taxonomy): Eukaryota > Metazoa > Chordata > Mammalia > Rodentia > Muridae > Montemys > Montemys delectorum. Next base: position 18,678 of record JADRCD010236986.1, read on the forward strand.
GCTTGACTGCAGGGTTTCATTGCTACTTTGGGGAAGAAAGACTTTCTCCTGGGGTTTCTGGATTTACCAGCACGTTATTAGATAAATCAAGACATTTGTGGAACATATTCAGGCACCATGATCCTGAACATAATCTTTTTTTCTCTCTCTTGTTATTCCTCCTTGATTTCATTTGGAATGAGTTCACCTTTAAGTGTGTGTAGTTAGCTTCATATCGGGGGGATTAAAGCCAGCTTGGTACAGTGACCTGCCAAAAGTGAAGTGACTCCAGCCATCTTCCAAGGCCCTTGGTATATTGTAAACTGAAGAAAGGGTCAAGCTTAGTTGAAAATTGTGCTTTTAAAAATATATACTTAAGTAGGAAGTTAGTGCTTTAAAGAAAATACTGCCTGTACAATAATGCTGGACTCTTCTGAAGAAAATAAAGGCTACAATAAAAAGAAATTTCATGTGTATGTGTGTAACAATTGTAAGAAAGAAAAATGAGGTCATGGTTTGAGAGGAGGTGAAGGAGGGGCATAAAGTGATTCGAGGGAGGGGAAATGATGTAATTAGATTTCACTTAAAAGTCTCAATAGAAGCATGTCTGTGTGTGCAAACACACACATACACACACGCGGACACACACACGGACACACACACATACACACACACACGGACACACACACACACACACACGGACACACACGGACACACATGGACACAGAGACGTATTTAAGGTGTTCCATGTGCTAGGAAGGCTAGGGAAGTGAGAGCACACTAAGCCATTCCCTTCCAGTGCTGTGGGATTGTTTTGACATCCGTGAACCTTCAGGGGACGATGTGAAAGGTAACACCGAGTCCCTGGGAATGGAAGCCTAAGCCCAATAGCTCTGTGATCCAGGGAGGATTCTGGAGTTAGCTGAGTTGGGTCTCTATGGAACTTTCCAGGGCAGCTTTATCACAGCCTCTCTGCATCTGCCCTAGTGCCCTCCCCACCATCCCTTCTGCCCATGTGCCTTTCCCCCTGTCTCATTCCATATTTCCCTTTTCCCCTTTTTTCTTACACTTTCCTCCTGCCTCTTCCCTTTTCTTTCTCTCCTTTCTACCCTTTCTTTCAGTAGAATATTACACTAGTGACTTTTCTCATTGCCATGGAAAACAAGAAAGGTTTTTGGTTTTAGTTTTGGTTTTGCCTTGTGGTTTGGGGGTGTGGTCGCCTATGGTCTAGTCATGGCGGTGGCAGCTTGAGGCATCTGGTCACTTTTACCTGCAGCTGGGAAGAAGGGAGTAACAGTGGTTCCAGCCAGCCTTCTCTTCTTCATGCAGTCTAGAACCTGAGTTTATAGAATGATGCCACCTATGTTTTGTGAGGGCCTTCCTACCTTTGTTGACCTAATATAGCAACTCCCTTACAGATACATGCAGAAGTGTTGCCTGGTGATCTTAATGCCTACCAAGTTGACTGGTGATTGACCATCGAAAGTGTGGATTTCACCACCCAACGACTATCCCTTTCACTTCAGTGGCTTTCTGCCTTTCGGTCCTACCCTTCTCTGAACTGGTTCTTATGTTTCCTCTGGTCCCAGCCAGTCACATGATCAAATGACAAACCTTTTCTATATTTTAATAGGCAGGGGATTTCACACCAAGAATGAAGGTCTCCTAGATAATTGGTAGAACTTAGGCAAGTGCTGAATACTAGAGGCACAGTGAGCCATACCCTGTGGTCTCAGCCCTCTGCAGAAGCACACCTGGATGGGTGACGTGGGAAAGATATCAGCCTCCTGCAGTTGCTGCTGTATTTATCAAACCCTTACCAGAAGAAAATGGGCTTTTCTTCTTTCTAGGATCAAGTCTTGACAGAAACCTGGCTAGGAGCCCCACTGGCCAGAGAGAGGTGTGGTTTGTGCTTAGGCAGTGCTCAAAGCCGGGGAACATGATCAGGTCATAAAATGGACCATGCGAAATGAGCCTTACATCAAGATATCTTCTTTGTTTTGTTTCACTATGGACCCCTTCTGTTTTTGTTTCCAGTGTTGCTACCACTTGAGTTTTAAAGAACAATTAAAGTTTTGAACTTATCTTTTGGGTTTAGGGGTAGAGTTGTGGTAATCCGCCTGGCTGGTTTTAGAGTCCCCTGGAAGGCATACCCTGAAGGTATGTCTGTGAGGACACTTCTAAAGATGCTTAACTGAAGAGAGAGGAAAGACCAGGGTGAATGTGGATGGTACCAGGTCATGGGCTGACCTCCATGACTGAAGAAAGGAGGAGAGAGACCAGGTGAGCACCCACAGCAATCTGTTTCTGACTACACACTTCCTGCTTTTACTGCGTCCTAAGCTGTGGTGAATTGTATCCTGAGAGTCAAAGCACACTCTTCTTCATTTACTGTATTTTGTCACTGTAATGAGAAAAGTAACCAACACCCAGCCACATGCCCCTTCAGCCTCACCCACTGTCCTTGCTTCTTAGACCATACACCCCTTCAGCCTCACCCACTGTCCTTGCTTCTTAGAACTCTCTTGCTGTCTTGGTGCAGCATTCTTCTCTTCCCCTGCTTCCTCTGCTGACCCCCGACTCCCACAGCCCAGCCCAGCCCAGCAGACAGACAGGGATCCTTGTCTGCTACTCCCTTACCTCCTGCAGCTGACTTTCACATCTTTGAAGAGGCATTCTGAACTAGCAGTCGTGCCCTGCATTGTTGCACATGCACATGGTTTCTCCTGTGTGTGAACTTGGGATGGTCTAGGTGTCTTCCTTCAGGGGACAGTGGTGAGATTTACCTGGGGCTGTTTACTGGGGCTCTTAGGAGAATTTGTTACATAGATCAGAAGTTGTAAAGCTTGGTGTTGGTCAGTTGGTATGTTGTGCAGCCCTCCTATTCATACCACACTGGACATGATTCCCTTTCTGTTGTCATTATGAATGTGACAACATGAATGTCATCATCGTCATCATCATCATCAAAGCCATCACTGTCATCATCATTATCATCATCATCTTCGTTGTCGTCATTGTAGCAAAAGCAGCAGCAGCAGCAAGAGCTAACATACGTGTTCGTTTACTATGTAAAGAACTTTGGCCCAGAATACTGGCATGGCACTACTGGAGCCAAGATTTAAAGTCACATTTTGTGACCCCAGAGCCAGCTCTTGAGGTCAGTACAACATGTTCCCCTCCACAAACTGAAATTGCTCTGGTAAACCTTTGGATAAGGGTGGAAGGAGAAAGCAAAAGGGGAATTTGAGCAGCTCCTCCCCCTCCCCCTCGCCCCCCCCCCCCCGTCTCAGATTTAATTAAATCTGCTTTTAGAAGTTGAAGTCAGAGTGATCATGGTTGTTTTTCTGGGTGAAAGGACGTGTTGACTTCCTAAGCATAGTGGATTTGGTGGCTAGGGGCTGCCTGCCACACTTGATGGCCTATGCAGCATCTCCTATGTTCAACTGTCAAAGGAGCTTGCTTTGTCTAACAGCTTAATCCCCATGTCCCTGTCACCGGGAGGACATCAGTCAAAGCTTTCAATCAATTCCATTTTCAGCCTCACTGATCACAGATTCTACCAGTGAAGCTGAAAAATAGGGAGTGAAGGGCTCTTAAAACGCAGCGCAGAAGGAGCAGGTGCGCAGCTCTGTGCTTTTCGAACATGAGGTGTAGAGTCCTTTCCCTGGCAGCAGAATTAACTTTCACATAACCTCCATGTAACTGTGAACTTGAGGCCCTCCTCCAAGTTCGGTCTGTGCTAAAGCCAACCGTGGGCGGTGCAGATGCTGTGAAGATTCCTTGTTCCAGTCAAGCTGTTTTATGCTGGGAAATCTTGTCTCTTCTGTACCCCATCTTCTTAGCATCTTGTGCCTGTGTGGAATCCTTTAAGAGTATTCTGTGTGCACATTCCCATCATGTTCAAACAGTATGGTACAGAGTGAAGACAGTTGTGTTCCAGCTAACCAGAGAAATGCAAAGCCATGCAGACTCATCCAGCGGTGAGCAACCCATGATTTAGATCATTGCCCTTTGGAACTGAGGCCTATTTTTAAGAAGAGGGCCGGAAGAGTTCAAGATATGAGTCTTGGGGTCCCACTCAGTGATGGATGAGGTTCTGGTTATCTGTGAGGTTCTTAAGAATGGTACCCACACCTTATTACCATGACTACAACTCACCTGGTCTGGGACAGATGTTCCCACTGAGTTTGTTAGTTGCACACTTGGCTACAGCACTCTGATGTTGAGGGTTCTAGTCATCAGTCTCAAGGAAGCCCAGGGAGTGCTGTAACGAAGGGTGGAGCTGGATTATGTTAATCCTTGTCAGAGTCATGGAAAAAGATGTTTTCTTCTTGCTGTGGAAAACAAATGTCCATTTCTGCTCCTGCTTTCACCCATCCTTGACTACCCCCCTTGGGAGTGTATGGACAGTTCTAATATGAGGGATAATGGCACATGTACCACTGAACTCCAGATCTCTGGGGGGTGGAGGGAGGAAGATCATTGGTGTTTACTGGCTACTATCTAAGCACCAGGTTCAGTGACAGACTCCATCTCAAATGACTAAGATGGCATTCAGCATTCTCTTCTGGCCTCTACACATATATGTACAGGTTCATATGCCCTCATACACATATCCACATATCCCACTCCATGCTCATACACACACATACACACACACACACACACACACACACACACACACACGTGTGTATGTGTGTGTGTATATATATATATATATACAAAACAGAGTTCATTATCCACAAAGGAAATACCCCAGTCATCTAATCCAAAGGATCTACAAGCAGACTTTTCTAGTTTTCTATCTAAATAGACTTGATGTTGATATCCAACCCTAAGATACTCCCAGGTGTTCATAGAAGCAAAACATCATTCTTTAAAATACTGTTTCTTTTAGAAAGAGTGTCTTGGGCTTGTGCTTAAGATTGTCTTCTCTTCCCACCTCTCCTAGGCCCCTTTGGTTCTTGGGTAGCCCTTTGAACATAGTTTGGCTGCCCCCATCGTTCACAACTTAGCAGATGTCACACTTGAGCAAATGTAGCCTGACATGCTGAATGAAATGGTCTTAGTCTGGAAATTGGCCATGTTGATAACAGGTTATTAATTTAATCAGCCTCAAGTTGATAACAGGCACCTCCTGTGGAAACAAAGATAATTTGCTATTGATTGTGGTCGTGTCTCCTGATAGAAACTCTGGGCTTATTGTGTCTTGTAAAAGGCCAGCACACACAGCCTTCCGCAGTGTGAAGGAGACAGGGAAGGGAGGCGTGATGGAAGGGAGGATCATTGCACACACAGCGTGCACTGGAGAGATGTGCCTGGCCCATTGTTCTGGTACCTGCCTCCTCTAGAAACCTTATAGCTGTGCTTTTATAATCCACTTTGAAATGTTTGCTGTTTGTAAAGCAGAAGCAAGCTCTTCAGCTTCCAGGCAGAAGGTCATTTTATAGAAAATGTTCATTCATGTGCAACAAAGCTTATTTCTTCTACAGGAACAAAAAGAAATAATGAAGCCTCCCTAAAAGCTGTTTTTCTCCAAAGAGCGATCTTCTTGATAGTTGGTAAATTATCCTTGCCACTTCTATTGGAATTGAAAAGTAAAAACATTTGTATCAATAAAGATTATGGAATATTATTAGACTCTCAGATATGATTTCAACTTCAGCCACGCCATGATGTTGGGAAGCAGTGATACCTGCCTTGTTTCTGTTTCTTGCCTTTGTCAATCTCTCTAGATTCTTCCCTTCATACTGGGGTAAGGCCTGATAGTTGTTTAGCCAATAATATGGCCTTTGCATAGGTTTTTGATTAATATATTTTTTCAAAATACCGTCTTACTCCCAAACTTCTATTGTCTGAGACATTGCTTTAGTATTCACCTTTCTTCTGGATGCTTCCATTTCTCAAGAGTACAGCTTGAATCTTGATGTTTTGGGGACATGTCCTTGCCTTCCTGGCCCCTTTATCTGTAAGTAGCCATTTTTCCTTGTGCCCCTTCTGTGAATCACCTCATAGTGTTTTCTAGTTTGCTAGTGGCCAGCCCCAGGTCCCACTATGGAGGTAATTCTAATTACACTAATTATGGAAGCATCTTCAATTAACCTACTCTGCTCCAGAGAGCTGGGAAGTACCTCTCAAGACCAGAGGAGAAATGATTTCATCACTAGTAGGAATGAAAATGTAAATTTGAATGTCTTACTTAGTATTTTTCAATATAATGGTCAGTTTCTGTGTTTGTGTTCATGCATGCATGTGGTACATCAGGTATCACATGTGCTGTTTGTATGTAGTACATGCACATTAATGTTCAGGTGCTGACACCAGTTTGTGCTCATGCCAAGGCCAGAGCAAAGTGTGTTTCTTTATCACTATTTGCCTGATTTCCTTGAGTCAGTGTTTCTCATTGAGCCAGTAGCTCGCTGTTTAAGGTACGCTGGTCAGCTAGTGTGCTCATAGGATCTGCTTGTCTCTGCTTTCTAATCCTGGGATTCATGTATGCAAAGCTATGCCTGGATCTTTATGTGAGTCATAAGGATTTGGATTCAGGTCCTCAGACTTGCAGAACAAATGCTCTTTCCACTGAACCATTGCCCCAGCCATTGTAATGATTCCTGAATGAATTATGAGTCCTGATGTAAGATACAAGTGTTTCATGCATCCCAGGATCAAATCAATTTCATTGTATTTGGGTTCCTGGAAACAACTTCTGATATATTAACAGTCACTAAGAAGGTTAGAGATATGTCATTTTATTTCTGGGATGTATTGGGTTTGAAGTACGTGAGTGTGAGAAACCTGAGTCTTCATGGTCCTCAGACTATGAGCCATTTCCATGACATGTTCAAAGCCCTACCATGTAATACCTTGCTTGTAATATTAGTTCTGAGCATACACTGATGTACAAAAGCTGTAATTCTTTTTCCATCAAACCTTAAAACAATAGCCACATACCCAGGGCCGTCCTTGGCTGTTCTTTCTTGGTTCTCTCTTAAAGGTAAGCTGGTAGGGGCAAAACTTGGTCTTGTGAGATATTTAGGGTTGCTGTTTAATAATAGAACATTTACCTATCTTAAGTCTAACTCACTTTGTTGCTGTAGCTGACCTGCCTGTCTTAGTTCTTCTGAGATCAGAAACTTCAGTCTCTAGCATTTAGCACCTCATGGTAAAGCAGAGGGGAATTAAGTTATGTAGCCTTTGTTCTATCTCAGCAGGAACTATGCAGCCCTAATTTCCAGCCTGTTAGCTGAAGTCCCAGGAAGAAAACAGGACTCTTTGAAAAGTGATTTTAATCTTTATTTTTAAGTTCCCTCTAAAAAGTTTTCTGTGTAAGTTCTCTATGAAAAGGGGATCTGGGCAAAGGAAAACAGGGAGGGGCTAAGGGTGTCTTCTCAGCACTTAAACATCTTTCAGAATACATGATCACATGGTAAAAAGTTCGTCACAAGTTTACACATAAATTAAAATCATAAATCAAATAAGGAGTTTACAACAGAGAATGTTTACATGCATATCCATTAGGATTAATTATCTGGCTAAACATTCATTATCTGTCACAAGCTCAGCAGGCTCATGGCCAGTTAAAAACCATAATGTTTGTGACTAAGTTATTAGTGAAGTTTTGTATAGAATAACCCAGTCAATATTTTATCTTCCGCCCTTGTGCCTGTAGTAAATTGTTCCCTTTTTATGAACGTTGGTTAATGGTTTTCAACCTCTTGGGAGGAGCTCTAAGTTGCAGAATGCCTTCTTACTACCTCAGAAGTAATTAACTGCTGACACTTGAAGACTTGCAAAGTTCTCAATGCAGTTTTGATTATCAGAGAGGACTTACAAAAGAGCTTAATAATTACTATTATAATTTTAGGAATTCTTATAGAATCATTGTTAAGAATTAAGAAATCATCTATTTGTCTACTTAACATCAGTAGAGAAATCACTGCAGAAGTCGGCTCAAAAGGGTGGGCTTTTATATGTATGTATGTATGTATGTATGTATGTATGTATGTATACTAATAGCATATTCTTTCCTAAAAATGAAAATCTCGTTGAGGACTCCTAGCAACCACATAGTCTAGTGGAATTAAAAAATTAACCATGCCATTCTGGATACAGTAGTGACTGTAGTTCTGCCTCCATGATTCCGTTTCCCCACCCTGTCCATTTAGCTTATGTTGGTATGACAGTACAGACAAGTAATAGCTGAACCAATGTTAATTGGCACTTGTTGGCTACCTCTGCACCAGGCTTCACTGTTGCCCCAAACAGTGCTAATTATTATAGGTTCTTCTTTAGAGTCACTGTAGTCAAATTATGACCTTATTTGAGGAAGAATTCATCTCTTAAATGGCATTACAACCTTCATATAAGTATTAAATGTATCATTGCAAAATGTTAAACAAAACCTACTAAATATATGAACTGTTTTGAAATCTTTGTTAAACACAAGTGTCACATTATAACAGCTTTTATAACACAGGTCTTTTAGTTTAACAGGGATAATAAAAATAGTTCTTCACTATTTCCATATGTTTTTTATATGACTCTTTTGCTTTAAGGGTTTTTATCTGTAATTGTCTCTCCCAAGCTCTGGGGATTTTTTTTATGAACATTTATTCTTTTCACTTGTACACAATTTGTTCCTGCTGATTCCATCAGTGGGAGTCCGTAGTGAGTTCCTTCTGGGGTTAGAATCAAGGTTCCATTGCCTTTCCCTCCTCTCTCATGCTTTCTTTTCTTCCCTTGTTAAGCTAAAATAACCAAGGACAAAAGAAAAAAATGGAACAACAACAAACCCATTTTTTCTTCTTATCCAATTTTTACCGTGAATTGTCTGGTCCTGTCTTCATGGAAAATTTCTCTGTGAAGTCTTTACCTCTGACCTTGATTTAAGTGTTTGGGGAGGAAACAAGAGATTGTGGTATTGTACAGATGTATACACATGGTCCTTGTCACAAGAAGTGAGATATGATGGTCAATGAAGTGCTTTAAAAATACTTTAATATCCCATTGTCCCCTTGGCAGCTCTGCCTTCATTGCTACTATAAATATTGTCCATGTTTCATGGTCTCTAGCATTTCTTACTTATAAAGATGGCCCTTGTTTGTATTTGTTTTACTAAAATGGAAGAGTTATACAGAAATATAAAAAGTAGTGCAGTGTGGCTCGCCTCAGGAATTACTACCTCTTAGCCTGTAGGTGCTTTGTCTGGGGCCAGCTTGCACATTCCACTATATTGTTACTAATTTTTATAGAGCAAAGAGCCTATAACGAAGGGGAAAGGCAAAGTTGTGGACAAAGCTTCTGTTTTTCTTTACCTCAAAGCTCTAGCTGGAGTCTTCAAAGCCTTTTTAAAATTTCCAGTATTCAATTTTAATTAAAAACCACATTCAATTCTATAATCCCATCTGCAGATTCAAAAGGGAAATTCACATAAGAGAAAATTAACTTATTATTATTAAAAGTACACTGCCTTTCTAACAGATATAATAGAGAAGCTGCTCTCCCCAGGCTCCATGGCCGTTCCTTACATAAGAATATTAGCAAATTTAATAGATTTCTTTTCTTGCTTGCAAGTGGTAATCAAACTTACTTTTTAAAGCTGATCTCATTTGACTTGAGTGATAAGGATATTTGCTCAGGAAAGAGGTACTCTAGGCCATTGCTTTCCATGGCCACACACCAAACCTTGCTCAGGAAAGAGGTACTCTAGGCCGTTGCTTTCCATGGCCACATACCAAACCTTGAAGTCAAAAGATCTTGACTTTGTTAGGTGAATATTACTCTATTTTTATTTTATTAACAGTAAGAACTTGTTTCCTTCAGATTGAATTATAGGTAAACTTATGGCACATGATACCCTTTTGTAAATACCATTTCATGGGTTGGAGAGATAGGTCAGTGGTTAAGAGCACTGGCTGTTTGCTGTTCTAGAGGTCCTGAGTTCAATACCCAGCAACCACATGTTGGCTCACAACCATCTATAATGGGATTTGATGGCCTCTTATGGTGTGTCTGAAGACAGCTACAGTGTACTCATATAAATGAAATAAATAAATCTTTTAAAAAATTTAAAAATATACTATTTCATATAGGGAGAGTCACAAGCTATTTGTTCTTCCTTCAAGCCTGTAATTTTCAACCTGCTAGTTCTAATGACTATTTGGAGCAGCAGCAGAGCATGTTCTTTGGCTCTGGCTCCCCTACATTCTCCCAGAAAATGTATAGCTGTCTTCCCTCGCCCTAGCAGGCAGGTTGGGATAGCCCTGCATCTATCTGACTGTGGGCACAAGAGCATCCATCTATTCTGGGCTTTGTCCTAAAACACTTGCCAGCTTCTCAGGAGGCTGTGATAGGCAGCTGCCCATTGACCTACTTCTCATGAGTAGTGTTTCCTAAACTTCTCCAGAGACAATAATGGGAAAATATCTCTGACAGTTACATTTTTTAAAGGCATGCAACAATTTAACTTGAAAATGAACATAAAAACTTTGACCAGAAGAATTAGATTCTCGTGCCCTCTCCGTTGTCAGCACAGAAGTTATGTTCTGGCTCTTCTCAGCAGTAGTGCAGTGAAACCCAGTTGTTTTCAGTTGTTACCTCCTGTGCCCTGTCCCTTGCATGTCAGTGTTTATTGCTGAAATGCATTCCATGTTATACTATATAGGAACACTATGAGCTATGTGTAACGTATGTATCATATACACACATGCAAGCATATGTGAACAGAATACGTTAGACATGAAATACAGTCCATATTATGTTACACAGGAATTGCTATGTTATATGGGATCCATGCGTAGGTTACAGAATGTATTCATACAGATACATTCATTCTTATGTAGATCAAATGTTATATATGAATCACTCTGCATGTATTCTTTCAATTTATACGTTTCTGTCTTGTTTTTTTGTCAGGCTTAAACTACTTTATAATTTTACTCTGTTCCAATTCTTTGCTCTTTTCAGTATCACCATTACAGTTATTTTTTTAAAAAGATTTATTTATTATTATAAGTGAGTACACAGAAGAGGGTATAAGATTTCATTATGGGTGGTTGTGAGCCACCATGTGGTTGCTGGGATTTGAACTCACCACCTTCAGAGGAGCAGTCAGTGCTCTTACCTGCTGAGCCATCTCACCAGCCCCACCACTACAGTTATTGTGAAATTTTATTTTATTTTATTTTTGGTCATTTAAATATTTCATTGCCCCTCCCCCCACCCCACCCCCACCCCCACCCCCGGGTTCTCAGTGTGCTTAGGCACCATTTAAAAAAACCTCTTAAAGATGTTTAACTACATGAGCACTCATAATCTATGAGTAGTTTTGGTAATGTAAGTGTTCAGTCTTGCATAATATTTATCCATAAATCT
>JADRCD010236987.1:0-17563 GCA_019843815.1 Montemys delectorum
TGGAGCTATCAGTGACAAATGTCTATGGTTTTGAGATTGCATTACTCTATGCAAAAGAGAGGTGCAAGGGGGTGAGGGGAAATTTGAGGAATCAGAGACAATAAGATAAATACAACAATGTTTCTAGTTTCTACTTATAGCAGAGCAGTGCTATGATCTAGAATGAGACATACTGGTGTTACATCCAAAAGAGAGAATTTAAGAAAATATATTTTGATCTGCCTTGGAAACACTGTATCTAAGAAATCAGCAAGTGTCTCCTTAATGTAATTACTATTGTTTTATTATCAATGTAAGAATCATATTAATCCATATAATATTGATTTCAAAAATAAATATATAAAACAATTTATAATTATGGAAACATTATAGAATCTAGACTAATTATATCAAAAGTTGTAAATATATATGAAAAAAGTAGACTATACAAAGCAATTGTGATAAAAATTTCTATCAAATTCAGAATATTTGTAATTTGTTATCATCTTAAGTAATAAATCTGTGAATATCTCAGTATATTTTAAAATACTAATAATAGAAGCTATAGTAAATGTAATTTAAGTAAACCAAATTATATAAGTAAAAATATACCATTTTCTGCTTTTGAACCTTTGGATTATTCTTGCATTAAACAAATCAAGTAGGCACATTTGCTAAGATACAACATATTTCCTTTGGCCCAAATTTCTTTCTTTCATTCTATTTCTTTCTCAACTTCACCCAATGGTGAGGATATTAATGAATAGAAAATATCTTAAAAATCATTCAAGTAGGACAAAATATTAGCCCAAAGTAAAAATCATCATTCATATTAATAATGTAAATATCCTAGTGATAAATCCAACACATCCTTATGTTGAGGTAAAGTCTTTATAATGAAAATGTATTTTATATGAAAATATTCTTATTTTGCTTTTGTTCTCTTTTGTATTGAGTATGTCATTCTAAATAGAGAACAGTAGCTCTAAAATTTATAACTAATGAGAATATTGTTCTGATCATTTAAAATATTAAAAAAAATAGGTAGCAATTCTTTACTTCTCCCTGTCTCATTTAGTAAGATGGATGTCATTTGTAGTTTTCACTTAGAATTTACAATTCCTCTTTCCTCTTATTCCATCACAACAAATTTTCCCAACTCCATAGCGCTCATCATTCCAGAAGAAGCAAGTAGAATAGGCATGAAGAACAGACATGCAAATAATCTTTAATTTTCCTTTTGTTTTCTTCTCAGCTGACCTAAGGTGAGACAGACACAGCAGAGAGGGTAAATGGGAACATTGGCTCACTTTGTGATGGCCTAGAAGTAGAAAGAGATAGACAAGAAGGAGCTAGGGAAAAGTATAACTTCCAAAGCTCTCCAAGAGTGGTCTACCCTCTTTCATATGAGTCCATGTCAGAACAGTCTGCCTAGGATAAATTTTCAATGCATTAAACACTGCAGAAAGTGCTGACAGCTTGATAAACCTATCACTCTACAGCACCACCACCAGAGGAGTGGGTTTTCAATCAAGGAAAACATAGGAACATCTCATTTAAACAGTAACAATGACTTCGAAGACCTGTATCAAAAGTCCATAAAAGAGCAAAGTTTTTGTAGACCATGAAGTACCCTGCTCAAATTCATGTCCTCTTTGCCTTGATAGTCACTGAGTTCAACAATTGCTACCCACATGCAATTGACTTGGGCAAATAAGGGCTGTCAGCTGATTGGTCTTAGGAGCTAAATTCCCTAAGACTTGCAGAATACTTGGTCATCTAGCAGGCTACTTTAATAACCACAAGATAGTCCACTAAGCGTATGAATTCTTCACTTGTGAATGAAGCAGAATATGTTTCATTGGCATTTGAATAGCCCTCTCCCTGCATTCTGAGCAAAGGAATACATTGAATGCTGTTTACTGTGTGGAAATGCTTCATTTTGTAAGTCAGCTACTTATTCCCAAAGAAACAGCAATTAGAAATATTAAATTGCACACTATGAAGATATGCTTAACCATAGCCTTCATAGAGGAAAACTAGCATGCATTTTCCTAATTTGATTCCACTATGCACCTGAATGTGACACTCCAATGACTTCTCTCTGCATGTCTTGATGTTGAGGAAAAAGTCCTGGTTCACATTAAATATCTGTTTATAGATAGAAAAATTCAATCAAAACTGAGCAGTTGGTGCAAATTAATAGAAAATATGAATTTTAAACATATCATCTAGCATTTTAAAAGCAAGAATTTATTTAATTACCATTTGATATTTATGCTGAATGACATTTACTGTCAAGGTTCTTTAAAAGAGAAATGATAAAGACAAAACAGTGAAGATATCTCATAAGCAGAATATATTAATCAAATAATGTAGAAATATCCCTCTCTCCAAATTCCAAAATTATACCCACCAGCATTATGCATATGTTGGTTATCAAGATGTTAAGTTTGAAGTGCTAAGTAATAAATACATAATATACAGACAGAAACTAAATGGAAATGAACTAAGGGATATGTGTCTTTGAATGTCAGTTTTCTTTTAACTTTTAACAAAGTAACGGTCTTGGACAAGCCAAAGAGTATAGATTTCTAGGATATATCATGACCCTGCAACCCTCTTCCTCTACTTGAAGAGGCAGATCAGGAGAACCTTCCTTTGCATGCATAGAGTCAGTGTAGGGAGAATCAGCATGACCCTCTTATTCCAAAAGATTTGACATTTACCTATCAGTCAAGAAGGAAACCAGAGAACTAAATTTGAATGAAGATAACCAATTCTGCTTAGTAGGAAGTTTGTATTTTATTTTATGTTGTAGATGGAGCTCATGACTTTGTACAAGTGAAACAAGCATTCTACCTCTGAGCTATTATCCTGAAAAACTGATTATCCTGAAATAAGTACTTGAAGTGGAATCTTGATAGTCTTTACCCAAGATATTTTTGCAGGGGGGCTGAAGGGGGCAGCAATTTGACAGAGAATTCTCTTTCACTATTGACTTCCTTTATTCGCTAGATTAATGTCTCCATGATTGGAAAGAGTCATACACTGGAAACAAAACAAAAATTGTGGCTAGCAAAGGATATAAACACATTATCTATTCCTCATGACATTGCATCTAAGGAATCCTGAGAAAAATCCAGAAACGCTACTAGTAAACACAATCCATGAGGATTCTTAATTTTCCCTTGGTCTTAACGATAAGGTGATTGAGAAATGAAATCTTCTAATGACTTACAAGACTTTCAAAAGACAGGAAAAACGCTTGATTTGCTCAAAATAAACTCTAAGAGGTGTCAGGGAGAGAAGGTGTGGACCCAGGATGAGGTTCTCTCAACTCTGCAGATGCTGTCTGTAAGCCACAGAGGCTTAATATGAAAAGGTGCATGACTCTGTAAGGACTGCAGAGGTGCTAAAGCCAGACACATTAGATTTCATAGATTCTTTTGTAAATTGCAACCAGTTAGTCATGAGTTCTCTTCCTGATGCTGAGCTTAGGGCTTTGGTGTCCCTAATTTTATTGCATCTCGCCTGCAGGAGAAAAAAAAAAAGCCTATGTATTACTTTTAAGGCTTACTTGAACAAACATGGTATTTTTCTCCTTCAAAATGGCATTCTAAGTGCGTTCTGAAGTGGGCCTGACACTTAGGTAATCCTTAGAAGACTACCAGGCCTATTATAAAGGAATCTTGCTTTATCATAAGAATTCGTTTTTTTTTTTTTTTTTTTTTCTTTTGCCAGAGGGAAGCAGTTCGGCCACTTAGCTTCAAAGCTGACTTGCTTACACTCCACTAGTTCTAATTCTTAGTATATTGTAGCCTTTGGCAAAATAGCATTGACAAGAAATACGGAAAGGAAAGGAAGAACAAAATCATGAGAAGTAAGGAAAACAGCCCTTTGAACTGTCATTATATTTTTCTGAGGCTTAAATTACAACTTTTATCTATCTATTCTCCAATGGTTTCTATTCGTCTAGTTAACAGCATGAAAAAAACTCATCACCATAAAACACTGGTTTCTTATTACATGTGTAAGCTTTTTTTTTTTCTAGCTTCAATATTCAATACATAAAGTAAGAAGTTAACAACAAGTCAAGCTTAATTTGTTGTCATAAGTAAGGCTGGACTGTATTTTCCCGGGATCTTGTCAGATCATTAACTTAGAGTATGAGATAGGAGAGATGGCTTACTGTTAGAAATAATGTCATAGCAGTATTGATTCTTAGACCAGCCATGATAAAAAGAGTTAGCACAAGTTCTCACTTCTCATTAAACAGAATAGATGGAGGACTTGGCAGTGAACTTCAGTAAATAGACAGTTAGGCTGAATTGACTGGGTGCTTACTGGCCTCTATATTCTACTCAGCACTGCATATTGACCTTGATTTATCTGTTAGTTTTCCACCTTTAAAAATACTGTTCAGCTGGAATATTCCACAGTTTTAGTCAGATGATCTCAGTTAATAGAACCAACCATCTCAGCAAATAATATACAATGTAATCAGAGTCTCTCCTATTTAAATAATACTATATGTTCTATCAGGTCTAGCTAACTGCTGACTTTATTTTCTGGAAAGGTAATCATTGTTATTCAGGTGTACTTTTAAGAGGAAAAAACATATATCTGTAAAGAAGAATTACCAAGAAGTGTAGAAAACAAGAGTTCCTGTTATAGGCAGTTTAATAAATTGCTTTAGCTCAGAAATGGGGACTACTTTACATCAACTGGAGAATTGTGGTTATTAAAATGATCTGTCAATAGAAACAAAGCAGCGTTGAGGTGATGAATCGCTTGCAGCTGCGCCCTTGCTGTCTAGTCAGGGATTTATAATGAGCATAGGTTCTTTCCTCCTCTTTTCACTCCTTTTCAGTAAACAGGGATGCTTTAAAAAAAAATCCTGATTAGACTCTGAGGTGGATTCCATTATAGGTTTAGAAAATGTAAAATATTTATACTCAGGGTGTTTGCACCACAATCCAACTACAAACAGTCCGCAAAGCATAAGGAAACTTACAACAAATGAAAAATACTACTGTCCATGGGTCAAGGCTGGCTTTTGGACAAGAATGGCAAGTGATAAATCCCAATTTATAGATTAAAATAATGGCAGAGTTTGAAAGCAGAATAATGCATAAAAATTTCTCTTTCTTCTTCCTTTTCTCTGTCCCCCCCCACATGCATATCTGTCATATGTGTTTGTGTATAAATATATACATCCATATGTGTATTTTATCAGAGAATTGGCATTAGACTCAAACATTCAAGCAAGGAAAAATAGTTTCTACATACCTTTATAGATCATCTAATCTTAATTCCATATCACTACAGTCACTACAGGTAAATGAACTAACAAGGTATTGAGCTATTATGGTATTACCATTTGTCTATAGTTATCTTTTTCACTTCCTGTCCTCCAGCTTCTCACAAAATAGTAACTAAAGTCATTGAGCTTCAAGATTTACTCTTTCAAAGCATCTTGAACAAAGGCCAATTGACTCCTGTTTCATACATGACACCCTTACAGCCGCAGCAAGGTTCCTTTGTTCAAGCATGCTCAGCCTTAGGATTGTTCTTTGTTTCCACTGAAGTCGCTAGTCCAAAAGCGACAGAGAATATGAATATCATCTAACAGAGCTGGCATTGCTGGCCTCTCAAAACTTGAGATTGCACACACACACACACACACACACACACACACACACACACACACACCAGCTACTAAGGAGAACATGGGCAAGGATTGAAGACTTGCTCTGTAGTTTAGGCTTGTTCTCGCTGCTTCTGAGAGGAGCAAGGAAATGAATGCTCCTTTGACAGAGTGCATGTAGTCAAAAGTGACTAAGTTCTATAAATGAGTATTTCCATAATCTCTGTTCAAGAGATAAATAAAACACAAAACGTTTCAGGAAACGTTCTGAAAAACAAAAGAATACAAACAATCAAAACCAACATCAACTCTTCTCTGATGATGTTCTAGCCTAAGGCACCGGTCCACTAGATTTTGTTCCCTGATACATTGTTCCTATGCTCAATGGAAAGTGATTGTTGTTAGTAACACAGAAATCCCCTCAGCATTAACAGGGGTTTTAACTTCGCACGTTGTCTTTGTTCCAGGGAAATCCATGCTACAAATCCCAAGGTCTTACTAGCATCCACAGGCTTCTTCCTCATCCTCCTTTCCTATTCCAGTGTGCTATTCTTCTCAAACCACACCACTCTGAAACGTGGTGGAAACGTGAGACATTCTGAAGAAAGCTTACGGACACGAATGTCTATACAAGCCTCTGTGGCCCACCCTGGTCACTTGCCAGGGCGCATGCCTATAGCCGCTTCCTTTGCAGCACATTCTGGTGGCCAACTCTGTCTCACTTGCCCGCTTCAGGGACATTTCCCGATTTGCTGCCTCATGGTTTTGTTTGCTTGATTTTTCTCTCTTGTCCAACCACAAATGCAAGAATACAAAAGGATAGGAAAGGGAGAGGAGGATAGGAGAGAAGGTGGAAAAAGGAGAGAGGAAAGAAGACGGGAGTGGGGGGGAAGAGAAGAAAGAGGAGGGATGGGAAAGAGAAGAAAGAGGAGGCAAAGATGGGAGAAGAAAGGGAGGGAGAGGTAAAGAAAAAGAAGAGAAAGGGAAGTAGAGGAGGGACAGGGTGGAGCGGGGCAGGTGGGGCAAATGGGAGGGGGAAAACAAGAGACAGAAAGTTGAAAAAAGTTAAAAATCGACCTTCTTGGGGCTTCTGCTAATTAAAAATAAATACCACCATAAAAGACAATGAATAGTTTATAGTTATTTGTTTTATAAAAATAAGGAAATTAACCTGAAATAATTATGACAATGGAAGAATTTCTTGTTTCCATAGGTTTCCATAAGTTGGCTTGTCTCTTAGGGTTCTATAGCTGTAAAGAGAACATAACCAATGCAACTCCTATTTTAAAAAAAATAATCACTTAAATTGCTTGCAAAATTTTCATAGGTCCTTAATCGATTATCATTATGGTGGGGATCACAGTGGCATACAGACAGGCAAAGTGATGAACAAGTAGCTGAGAAATGAATATTCTAATCCTTGGTGGGCCAATGAGGAGTGAGAGGAGGGGAGAGGGAGGCAGGGCGAGAGACTGGGTCTAACATAGGCTTTTGAAACCTGAAAGTCAGCCCTTAGTGACGCATTCCAACATGACCACACCAATTTCAATAAGGACATGACTCCTATTCCTTCCCAGTAGTCCAGCAACTGAGAACCAAGCATTCAAATATATGAACTTATAAGGGCCATTCTTTTTTTTTTTCATATTTATCTTTTTCTATTAGATATTTTCTTTATTTACATTCAAATGATACCCCCTTTCCCAGTTTTCCCTCTGAAGAAAAAAAAAACTCTATTCCCTCCCCTCTCCCCCTTACTCACCAACCCACCCTCTCCTACTTCCTGGCCCTGGCATTCCCCTATACTGGGGAATAGAACCTTCACTGGGCTAAGGGCCTCTCCTCCCATTGATGATCAACTAGGCCATCCTCTTCTACATATGCAGCTGGGACCATGAGTCCCTCCAAGCATACTCTTTGGTTGATGGTTTAGTCCCTGGGAGCTCTGAGGGTACTGATTAGTTCATATTGTTGTTCCTCCTACAGGGCCGCAAATTCAAACTAACAGAGCTTGTTTTTGAGCTTTGCTGTGCGATAAAAAATATGATACAAGAAAAAAGATCCCTTTCCTTCTTGATTTTTTTAAATATATAAACAAATATAATTTTACCTCATAATATAGATAGATAGATATAGATAGAGAAATATATGTGCTCATTCTATGTAAAGTATTCATTCTAGAACATGAGGTCTTTTTTTAAAAATATGCTTAATTGTATGAGCCTTCATGAGTGTATATGAACTAATGCCTACAGATATGCCTAGTGCCTACAGAGTCTAGAAGAGGGCATATAAACTTTTACAACTAAAATTACAGAATTACAGGTGGTGGAGTTGAAAGCCACTATGTGGGTTCTGGAAACCAAAGGACCTGGGCCCTTTCCAGTAGCTTCAAACACTTAATGATCGAACCATGTCTCCAAGTCTCTCTGGTTCATTTTTAAATAAAAGCAATAACACCATCAGAGTAAAACAAAAAGAAAATAACTGATGCCAGTAGAAAATTATTATTGAAGAGTTTTCTGGAAAACACGGTGTAAAACTTCTATGATTTACTGTTAAATGGTTTTTAAGTTAATGCTATTGAATTAGAATATATGATGACAAGAGTGAGGATAATTCAGAACTGTCATTTCTGAGGTAACATAACTAGTCTGTAGATATGAGTAACAGTGAAAGTGTGCGGTTAATGCTATTCTTAAGTGCCATTGTTACTGATGCCATTGTTTAAATCATTTGTGATTCTGCAATTTACATGTGCCTGGAGGCCTTAGATTTAAGTGCATATTATAAATCAAAGAGATAAAACAGAATGGCCTCACTCATTATTGCCAAAGATGACTATTATCTTAGTAACTTTTAAGCCTGTGCATATATAAAATATGTTGTTATTTCTCTTCTCTGAGACATTTCCTATAACCCTACATTTTAAATCACTCACTGTTGCTTAATTCATGTCATAAAAATACTGGAATGTATTGTCACCATACAGAGCAATGATTTAAATGAGGCAGTGTCTATCTATTTCATATATACATACACGAATGAATGTGTGTGTGTCTGTTTGTGTGTGTGAAGTTGCAAACATATAAAACATCACTTCCTTGGTTAGGTAAGGTGACAGTTTTCTGAGCTCTGTTTAGCAAGTCCTCAGCAAGACTAAACTCCTTCATGTTGCTTTCAATTTGTTTACACAATTTCATTTTCTTATCAGCCAATTCACTCAGTCCCTAAGCGTCCTAACAGATGCCTTGAATTGTGCTCCTGGCCTTTATCAAATTCCAGCACACATTCTCCACCTAACATTCCTTAAAATTAACTTTAAATCTTTGCCTAAGGGGATTTTTTTTCTGCCTTCCAATTTTCCACTTCTGTGGTCTTCTCTTTGCTTCCACATACTCAGGAATGTGTGCAGATGATAGGAACATATTTGGAATGGCAGTGCCAAGTATCAGTCCTTGTACTGAGTTTGCAGGTGGCTACTCTGGCTTCCTGGGCTGGGTGTGGAGTCTGCCATGGTGGTTTCTGCCTGAAGACACAGTAGCTATTAGCCTGCCTTTCAGGTACGCCACAGTTCCAATACGTAGTTTGTCCTTTGTTTTCAAGAGGAGACCGATCACAAGGGAAATGAATTTTAAATAACAGTCACAAAAACTCTCCAACATGGATAGCATAAAAGACACTTACTAAAAGTAAATCATATCTTGGCAACTTAATGTCTTGTAGTAATGAGAAAATTTGAAGTCATTCCTGGGGACAATAGATCATGTGGCTATGTTCTCAACAGAAGCTTAAGATAAAATGAAACAAAAAAGCAATATCCATTAATATAAGAAACAGCTATGAAAATAAAACACACATGAAGGTATACTAAATCAAAGATTTACACAGCTTAAAATTGTGCTCTTAAAATGTGGAAAGCATTTTGAGGCATAGCAAAAGTCTTTTTGAAAGGGGATTGTGGTTTAATAATCTTCAAACCCAGCTTCATCCCAAGCAAAGCCTGTGGCAGGCAGTACATCTGTATGATGCTGCTAAGACAGGGGAGACTGACCTGAATGATAGTCTAAAATTGCTTCCTCCGTTCAGCAGTATCCCAGTGAAGAGCGGGGTGTTAGAACAGTCATCAGAAAAATGGAAGAGGCTTGATCACACCTAGATGGTATCAAGTCACAAGACACAACAGGAATCAAAGACCCAGTTAAACACAATGATTTCCAGGAGATTGGAAATTAAAATTAGAGGACAATTTATGAATTCCATATGTGAATGTCAAGAAAGTAATCTTTCTCCATTTTCCCCTCTCTTAATTACAATGCACAACTCGTTCATGTGGAAAACCTAGGAGATACAGGTAAGACAAAAAATATGAAAAGAACATAATTACATTTCAGCTTTTAAAAATATATTCATTTTGATATTATAATTACACTATATCTGTCTTTGCAATCCTCCCTCCAAGCCCTCCTGAGTGTCAACTTATTAACTTGAAAAAACATGAACTCTTTCAGTCATATATATTAAATATGCATATGTAGTAGTTAGAATATATATTTGTCTTTCTTTCACATATAATATGTATGTGTGTGTATATATACATATTTGTATTAGATATTACATATATATGATATGAGATAACTAACTGGTATGTTCTTCCCTGAGAAAGCCTATTTTTCCCCCTCTCTGCATTACTTAGCTGCCTGTAGGTTTTTTTCCCTTTAATTATTTTTGTTTATTTTTGAGATAATTTAAATCCAAAATTTCTCCCTTCTTTTTTCCTCCTTTCAAGCCTTCCCATATACCCTGCTCTGCTCTTCTTCGGATCCATTGCCAGTTTTTTCAGTTTTAATTGCATGTATAAATATAACCTGTTGAGTCCATATAAAGTTGCTTGCATGTGTACCTGAGGGTTAACTGCTGAGCTTTGAACAACTAATTGGTGTCTTCTTTCCTGGGGAAGACCATCTCCCTGCTCCTCCCTTTCTTAAGTTGCTTCTAATTCTTTGTATAGGGTTAAAGTGCTTTCTGCCTTCTGTGTCAGCATGGCTGTTCGTGTCATCCCTTTTCCAGATGATGGTAAGAAAATACTTAACATCATGTTGCTGATACTTCATGGGTATTGCTTCAGACATTTCTAAAAGTCACAACCACAGAGAAGGCTTCCTACTCCTCTGGGTCCTAAAATCTTTTTGCATATTCCTTGAACTAAAATGTATCCATGTGTTTAAGAATAAATACTTAGAACTTATTTAGGGAATATGCTGATTCTTTAAAGTGGTGGTTGGAGGTTTACCTATAAGGTCTGTGAATCCATTATCCCTGTGTAGTTGACTATTGCTCTTGATTGCTACCCCTTTCCTCAAAATATGGAAATCAAGTTCCTATGTGTACTTCAGGTGCAGGACTCAGATCAGCTTGGATCTGACCTTAAAGCTTTATCCCTGGGGACTAGCTTTCATAGTACCTACCCCCCCCCCCAAAAAAAAATTATGTTAGCTGACAAAGACACAATAATCTGTCACATCTATGTCTATGAACCATAACATTGACCAACATGGTACAATGGCGTGCATACTTTGAGAATAACCAGCAGCTCTCTAATAAACTTAAGACCACCTACAAATATTTAAATATGTCCTTCCAGTCTTTTCATGTGTATTTTTAAATTATTTTATATAGTCTGTGCTTATAACAATATTTAATAAAAATAATGCTTTCTTATACATGCCACACATCTTACAGTTTTTAATTGATCAAAATATACAATGAATATCATTCCTTTAATGAAATAGCTTTCTGTGACAGAATTTCATTTGGCTCTGCATACTTAATATGATATTTGAAATGTAATGAGATGACACACTTCAACAATGAGCCTCCACTCATCTTTAGAACTTAGGTTTTTCTAAGATGATGAAATTATGTGTCTTACAATAAAAATAAAATCTTATTTAGATAACAATCTTATCAGCAATGGGGAAGGCAAAACTTGGTGCTTGTCATAGCAGGTTTTACCTGTCAACATGGTATGGTCTAGAATCATCTTGGTAGAGTCTCAGTAAGGAGTTGTCTAGATTAAATTAGCATTTTAGCATCCCTGTGAAGGATTTTCTTAACTGGATGAATTGAGAGATGAGTAAAGGTGGCAGCGGCATTTGATGAGGTGGTCATGATCTGAAGGAGAAGGAGAAGGAGCTCCTACTAGCATGTTGCATTGTTAGCTCTTTCTTCTCTGCTCCTCAATTACGGATGCAATGCCTCAATGCATCTGCCTCAATTTCCTGGTGCAGCGCCTTTCTAGCAGTCTTGGACTATAACCTGAAATTGCAAACTAAAATGCACCCTTTTTCAACTAGCTGCTTATATCAGGGTATTTTTTTTTTTTTTTACCAAAACCAACCAAACAAAACAAAACAAAACAAAAACAAGGAAAAAAAATTGGAAATAAAACTAAGATACTTCTCAGTTGTATACTAGAAGCCAGGTAGTCATTCTCTCTGATTTCTGTTCCTATCATTCACTCTCACTAAATCTAGCCCTTGCTCATGGAGTTCCTTGGTGCTAAGATCTGCAACTTGGTCCTGGTGAGTGGGACACAAGTGTCATATTCCAGGTTCAATATAACCTGACCACAGTTCCTGATCTACCATGGTGTTTGCAAAGATAGTGTCAGCTTCCCGAGGCTTTTAGAATTTCCCTAGGTTTTTTTTTTTTTTTTTCAAAAAGGTAAGAGTTGGAAGGCTATGTGAACATCAAGTGCTGACTTCTCATGATACTTTAAGTCTGCTTCTGAGAAGCCGGGCTGTGTAACTCTCAGCTCTCCTACATCACTTTCAGGTTCAAAATGCATTGTGGGTTATCTTCTCTGACATCCTACAATTATCAGTAGGAAAGGAGAAGGTGTTTTCCAGAGTCTTTTATCTGATTTTCCCCCTTTTATTGACTCATAAAATATATCCTGACTAAGATTTTCCCCTCCTTCTGTTTCTTTTAGTTCCTCCATACTGCCTCTCCCATCTGGATACACTCCATTTCTCATTTTAAAATAATCCGATTTCTAAGAGAAAATAATAAAATAAAATAAAATAAAATAAAATAAAATAAAATAAAATAAAATAGAAAAAAGCAAAACTAGAGTATCACAATAGTATAAACAAACAAAGGAAAAGAACTCAAGAAAAGGCATAAGAAACAGATATAAATCCACTCATTCTGACCCTTCACACTCAGAAATTCCATAAAAACACAAACTGAAAGTCACAATATATTTGTAAAAGACCTAAAGGGCAGAGAGAGAAGGAGGGAGGAAGAAGAAGGGAGGGAGAGAGGGAGGGAGAGAGAGAGAATATAGCTCCTCAAGGCTCAGGGGATGCTCCATGCTGCAGAAGAGGAGACAGAAAGCTCATGAAAGCCAAAGGGAATAGAGGGCCCCAAGGAAGCAGGGCCCTCTAAATCAGTAGGGTAAATGCACATTTGAACTCACAGACACTGAACCAGCATGCACAGGGTCTCTTAAAGCTGAAACAAGAGGTAGACTCATGCTCGCATGCTGTTAGGAACCAGAAGCTATAGCCAATTGATAACCACTTGCAGATGGCCCTTCTTTCAGCACTAAAGATCATCCATTGAATTGGCTTCATCTACCATAAAATTAGTATCACCAGAAGGTAATTCAGTTATAATAGGTTTCCCCATCAACACAGGAAGATGGACTGTATCACTCTATTTCCATCTGTGCCTCTACTTCATTTACTTGGACTCTGTCATGTTCATCTATTCTGACACTTTCCACAGGAGAATTTTAATATTTGTGAGGATTTACCTGAGTCAATACTCCACTATTAACTTACTAGAACTTTCTTCTCTTCTCCTTCCCATGTCTTTTTGCTCTGCTTTCCCCAGAAGTCTCCTCTATATCTTTTCTGGAGCTTGAGGGTAAAGAAATATCAGTTCCTAGCCTCCTTTCCACTCTCCTATCTTGGTAAGCTTCTGTGCATACGTATGCAGTTGATCATTGCATTAATTATATTTTATAGGCTCAATTATTAACCTTTGAGGAGGGCAGATAGAAAATATTCTTTCTCCTACATATACTGAGACAGTCAATTATTTGCTTTGTAGTTTTATATAACCATCCTTCTGTCTGTACTAGCTAAGTTGGCTTCCTTTTATTGTGATAAAGTGTACTGAACAATGAGATACAAAATTAGTTTAGTAAGGCCAGGGCTTAATATGCCATTTCCTTTCCTTTAATAAGAAAACTGTACAATAATTGCAGTGCAGCTTGAAATTTTAAGACGGTAAAACATATTTTCCTCAAACATATTCACTTATGTAATTGTACTGAGGAAAAATTGCATAAGACTTGTTCTCCATTGAAGTCTAGGAAAGGGTTCAGGGAAATATGGACACTTTCATGCCCTTTCCATCTGAGAATCCTTAGTGCTCTTTACTACTGATCTTCAAGGGAAGAAATTAAACAATCTGATACATCATAAGATATCTCTATCCCGCTTTTGAACATTTTGTAGTCTTCCATTCACTGTTATCTAATCCCACATTATTGGAATTCTCTGTAATTGCCAGAGGAAAGCCAAGGACCCTCTACCCTCTAACATTAATACACTGACCAAGAGTCTCTTCTCTGGAGCTTCTAACCAAAGTTTTTTCACTTGAAAACTCTAAACTCAAATACTAGACTGTCCGTGACTATAAACTTAATATCTCCAGAGAGATTTTCATTAAACACATGGTGAAAGCAATTACTTATTTAGTTACCATGCTTTACTGAACGGGTCCCTCTGCGGTAGGATGCAGTTCCTTGAGAGCTGACTACCAGTGGTGTCTTACTCCTTCTATACCATTATTACCAGAAGGGAACCCTACATAAATTTCTTTGCAAAATCAACTCTTCTGACTCTATTAGCCTTTGAAAGAAGTGGTCACATTCAAAATGATGGTCAGAGATATTTATATTTATCATGTTCAAAGTCTTCAGTGTATGGGCTTGATGACAGGAAAAAATAAGGAAAATACTGATTAGCACAATTTACTTAGTGCTACTGTGTGGCACAAAATTTCTTAGTCTGTACTCCCAGTGTTTTTGGTGCTTTCTTGTTCTTTAATTATTTTTTCCTCTCATGCCTTTCTGGTCTCTACCTGAGTCTCTTAAGGAATTTTGTTTATAAGGTCTTGGGTCTTATTCTCCCACTTCATCCTCTATTGTCAAGCTTTCCCTTCGGTCTTTATTTTCCTAGGAGAGACGTGAAAAGACTCAGGTCTTTGTAAAGAACACATTAAAGATAATTTTCATAACAGACTCAAAATCAACATCACAAGATTATCAGCCATTCTTATTGCTGGGTGAAATTTTTCACAGCAAATTGGCTGTGTTGCTCAGGAGGAGACTCCCTTCCTCCTGTCTTCCACTGGGATAAGGGTCTTCAGTTTTAGTTTATTTTTGTGTATATATTAGATGAAAAGGGTCACATTTATTCCAAAAGTTTCTTATTGATAGACTAGTAAAAAAGACATTATTATCAAATTTGGATTCCCCAGCTTCTACTATCACAAAGAATGCCGCATACACAAAGCCATGCATATGGGTACATGTATCTATCTTTTCAATTATAAAAAAGCAAAAAATGAGTGTTAATCTTAACTGAAAAATGTCAAAATTATTAGAAAAGTGTGACTCAATGGAGAAATGATTATGATATCTAGCAATTTCCCAGTGTAAACAAGGTGTGGGCCAGTCTGCCTCATTGCTCTGTTCTCCAAGGAATAAACCAGAATGGAAAACGGATGAATGTTATTGCCTTGATTTGATTTGTGTTTTGAAAGTGAAAAAAGACAGATGTGACAGTGTCATGATAAAAAAGTCTCCTTAGAGAACTGTTGAGGGAAATATTAGAAAAATTGCACCATCCCGTGCTATGGCCAGCTACTCAATGCCCGGAGTCTCTCCGCTTCTAGGCTAGCCCCATGCAGCGGTCTTTCCAGACCACTGGTTCTGGTTCTACTGCCTCAGAACCCCTTGCACCTTCTCAGCCATCCACCCCTTGTGTCTAGTTGTCACAAATCCCCTTAACTCAGTAAATCAAAACTCAAGACGCTTATAATTAATCAATCTGATTTATATCAATTCACAAGATGCCACACAATAATTTCAGAGCCAATTGATAATGCTATAAATTGCCCACCTAGATAAGACAAACTGTCCTTTAATTGTCCATCCCTTATAAGATATTCATAGCTACCTATGGCTATTTAAAGCCACTCAGAATCTGGATTGTCCCTTTTCTTCCTTCATCTTCCTTCCTTCTCCCTCCGCCTTGTCCTCTCTCTCCCCTCTCCTCCTTCTCCCCCTAAATTTTCAGCTCCACCTTTCCTTCCACAGCCTCATCACTACCTCTATCCTTTATTTTACAAGTTAGGGTGGGGAGAAGGTGTACATGATTCACTCCTCGGCTGCAACCCCTCCTGGGAGAGCAGAATTAGCATCAAAATACAGACAGCACCAGGACTATCCACAACAGAGAACATATACCAAGGGTCTAGAGAGAACCATTAGTAACTAAGCAAAGCAGCCTCCTAAAGCAGAACTTATTAAATTCACCAACCATTAAAGAACTATTTCCTATTTCGTTTGTTTTTAGCTTTTCCACTCCTGTTCATCACCTTTATAATCTAAGCTAAGCATGCCCAAAGATTTTGGCTGTGTTACTTCTCGATTAAAGAACCTAAACTAAGCATACTTAGGAGTATGCTTCTTAGTTGAACTGTACTTGTTCTCTAGAGTGCTTCCTGACTGAAGATATATACATTCTCTGAATTAAACATCCCCCTCTGCCAAGCTGTTTCTTTCCAAAGAGGCCACTGTTTTAAGAAAAACTCACATGTTCTCCTTTCTTGCTGTCCTTAATAAGATTTTTTTTTCCTATTCATGTGTGTTGTCTGTATTATGGGCTTTGCATTCATTGTGATACAAATTCACTGCATTGCATTTTAAATGAACATATTATAAAACCATGTCCCCAAGGAATGTAATCGTAAACCCATTTTGAGTAAATAAAAAATGATTCACTTTACGTAAGAGACCCCTTCTGTCTTTTAGATATAGAAACAGGTGATACAGAGGTAGAACAGAGAAAACTATATGGGAGGGGCTTCTATTGGGAGAGGTAACAGAGGATAATACAGAGGGAGAAAAAGGAAGGAAAGATAAACTCCAAGCCTGACCAAAGCCACATAGGGGAAAATATTTTATAAGCTGATTTAAGATAATTTATACATGTGTTTTTAAAATAAAAATATAATATCTTCTATACTAATGCTTTCTTACCTCTGTAAGAGCAATAGATTATCTCATAAGAGTCTTAGTGACAGATATGAGAAACATCTTTTCAAGTTTCTGGTCAATGGGATCCAAGAATTGTCCAAAATGATATAGGATATTGCCATGGCCCTTGGTTTCGGCTTCCTAGAAACTGAAGGTAAGACCCAGTTTCTGAAGACATCAAGACACTTTTTACAGAGAACTTTGAAAAATGGATCCAGAAATGAATTCAAATTCTCCTTCCTGAGGAATAGCTCTCTTAACATCATTAGGTACTATGCAATTGACCAAGGAATAAAACAAAACAAAACAACAAAATACCCCAATCAACAATGTTAACCAGATGCAAAGTCCATGAACCATAACAATGGCTAAAGGAGGTACCCATAGGATAACCAACTACTATCTTATTGAATTTAAGGTCTCTTCACTAGGAGGGAGTTTATAGTCTTCTAAGAGGAGCCCCCAAATCGGTTTTCTAATCCCAAGTGGTCAGCCTTAAACATAGTTACATACAAACAACAATGAATAGGCTTAGTATGCTTTCTGGTGTGTATATGTGTGTGTGTGTGTGTGTGTGTGTGTGTGTGTGTGTG
>JADRCD010236988.1:0-17467 GCA_019843815.1 Montemys delectorum
GTCCAGGATGGTGATTCCACCAGAGGTTCCTTTATTGTTGAGAATAGACACATGCTCCACCATGTTCATAGCAGCCTTATTTATAATAGCCAGAAACTGGAAACAACCTAGATGTCCCTCAACAGAGGAATGGATACAGAAATTGTGGTATATGTACACAATGGAGTACTACTCAGCTATTAAAAACAATGAATCTATGAAATTCTTAGGGAAATAGGTGGATCTGGAGAATATCATCCTGAGTGAGGTAACCCAATCACAAAAGAACACACATGGTATGTATTCTCTGATAAGTGGTTATTAGCCCAGAAGTTCGGAATACATGAAGAACAACCCACAGACCACAAGAAACTCAAGAAGAAGGAAGATCAAAAGGTAGACATTTCATTCCTTCTTAAAACGGGGAACCAAATACCCACGGAAGGAGTGGCAGAGACTAACTATGGAGCAGAGACTGAAGGAAGGACAATCCAGCCTGATATAGCTGTCTCCTGAGAGGCTCTGACAGTACCTGACTAATACAGAAGTAGAGACTCACACCATCTATTGAACTGAATACAGGGTCCCCAATGAAGGAGCTAGAGAAAGGACCAAAGGGGCTGAAGGGTTTGTAGCCCCTTAGGACAAACAACAATATGAACTAACTAGTACCCTCAGAGCTCCCAGGGACTCAACCACCAACCAAGGAGTACACATGGTGGGACTGATTGCTCTGGCAGCATGTGTATAGTAGAGGATTGCAAAGTCGGTCATCAATGGGAGGAGAGCCCTTGGCCCTGTGAAGGTTCTGTGCCCCAGGGTAGGGGAATGCCAGGGCCAATAAATGGGAGTGGATGGAGTGGCAAGCGGGGGGGGGGGGGAAGGCAACAGGGGGTTTGTTCTTTTTTTTTTTTTTGAGGGAAAACTGGGAAAGGAGAAATCATATGACATGTAAATAAAGAAAATATCTAATAAAAAAAGAAACACTGAGTCATTACTCCAGCTTCCAACCATGTAGCCCAGGCTGGTCTCAAACTGCCTCTGCCTCTTTCAGTAAATCTTACTTGCAAGCCCCACCACAGCCAGAGGAGCTGGAGGAAATGGAGGATACCAGAGGAGCAATGCCCATAGTATCAACTAAGCAGGGCTCATGAGGGCTCCCAGAGACTGAAGTGGCAATCCCAGAGCCTGCATGGGTCTGTGCTAGGTCCCCTGCAAATATGTTATGATTGTTAGGTTGGTGTTTTGGTTCTCCCACACCTAACAGTGGGAGTGAGGGTGTCTTTGACTCTTTCACCTGCTCTTGGGACCCTTTTCCTCCCCCTGTGTTGCCTCACCCAGGTTTGGTATGAGAGTTTGTGTCTAGTTTATGGTAACTTGTTATGCTGTGTTTGGTTGATATTCCTGGGGGCCTGTTTTTTTCTGAAAGGGAAGTAGAGGGAGAATGATTCTGGGGGAGCAGAGAGGTGGATGGGGGAAGTGGGAGGAATGGAGAGGGAGGAAACTGCAGTTGGGATTATATGGGAGAAAAATAAAACAAAATCCAGGTCTCTATCATTTATCTTTGCTTCCTCTGGAAAGTTGATTAAAGAGCCCCTTTCAAACTGCTGTGGGTTTTAGGAGACTAAAGCCAAATGTACCATATATCCCAAGGATTGGCTGCTATGTACTAATGACTCTTAAGGTAAAGTGTTTAAAGAACACTTTGAATTCTATATAAAATCAAATAAAAAACAGAACTCTAGTGTTTTTCCCCTTAGAAAATGTGTATGAAGTCAAGGTCTTTGAAATTTCTAGTATTTTTTTTTATAATTTTTCTGGGAACACAAGTATTGGCTGGTAACACGCACTTATCTTTCTTCCTGGAACCTTAGCCTTTCGATTCTTTTATCCTTCCTTTTCTTTTTTATTTGCATGAATGTTTCTGTAGACTCTAAGGTTTTAGAGTATACTTGAGATGTATTTGTGGAATGCATGGTTATGGGTCTCTGGTGCTTGAAGATCAAACAGAATACCACAATCTAGAGTCTTTGAGAACACTTTGTTTCCCAGGGGTTGTGGCTATTATGCAAAGCTCTCAAGAATTGGTAAAATTTTAATCATTGAAAAGATAAAGTTCATCTTTCCAGTTATACTTTGGAAAGAAAAAATATGGAAAGCTATGCAAATTAGAAGACTGGTATTTCTGACAATGTTTTGTCTGCAATGAAAATAGATCATACTTTTTTGACTGATGCATGTTTAAAGTCTCAGAGACCATTACTAAAATTAACCACATTTCCATTTGTGAGTTTTCAGTTCTGAGTTCTTGTTAGAGTCTGTGATAATATTAGTTATACATAGGCTGGTTGACTATCAGTTCACCTCACAAGGAGAATGAAACACTCAAGATTTTACAAATAGCAGGTGTTTTGCATCTATATCTTATAATTGTGAGTCTTTATCATCTGGATACATTTACCAGGAGAGAACATTTTTAAAAAATTGATTATTTTATTAATTTATATTTCAAATGTTGTCCCCAGTTTTCCCTTCACAAACTCCCCATCCCACTCCCCTCCCCTTTGTCTCTATGAGGGTGTTCTTCCACCCACCCACCCATCCACTTCCTCATCATCCCTTTACCATCGTCCTATGCTGGGGCATCAAGCCTCCCCAGGACCAAGGACCTCCCTCCCATTGATGTCAGATAAATCAGTCCTCTGCTACATATGGAGTTGGAGCCATGGGTCCCTCCATGTATACTCTTTGGTTGGTGGTTTATTCCCTGGGAGCTCTGGGGCGGTCTGATTAGTTGATATTGTTGTTCTTCCTATGGGGTTGCAATGCCCTTCAGCTCCTTCAGTCCTTCCCCTAACTCTTCCATTGGTGTCCCATGGCTCAGTCCAATGGTTGGCTGTGAGTACCTGCATTTATATTAGTCAGATGCTGGCAGAGCCTCTCAGGGGCAGTTATACCAGGCTTCTGTCAGCAGGCACTTCTAGGCATCAGCGATAGTGTCAGGGTTTGGTGTCTGCAGATGGGATGGATCCCTAGGTGGCACAGTCTCTGGACGGCCTTTCCTACAGTCTCTGCTCCACTCTTTGTCCCTGCATTTCCTTTAGACAGGAACAATTCTGGGTTAAAAATTTTGAGATGGGTGGGTGGCCTCATCCCTCAAGTGGGGGCTGTACCTATCTACTGGAGGTGGTTGCTACAAGTTCTATCTGCCCTTTGTTGGGGATTTCAGTGAATGTCAATCCTGTTGAGTCGTGAGAGCCTCTTATTTCCCTTGCATCTGGGACTTTCTAGTGGCTCCTTCTGCCCCCCGCCCCCCCCCCCACATATTTTTATTCATTTTCCTGACCCTCTGTACTTCTCTCCTGTCTCTTCCTATACCTGATCATGCCCCTCCCCTTTTTTTTCCTCTCCCCCTCCTTTCTCCCTCCCTGGACCATTCCTCCCTCTACTCCTGTGATTATTTTGTTCCCCCTTCTATGTAGACTTGAAACATCCACACTCTGGTCTTCCTTTTTGTTCAGCTTCATATGGTCTCTGAGTTGTATCACGGTTACTCTTGAGATTTGGGGCTAATAGCCACTTATCAATAAGTATATACCATGTGTTCTTTTGTGTCTGCGTTACCTTACTCAGGATGGTATTTTCTAGTTCCATCCACTAGTTTCATCAAGTCATTGTTTTTAATAGCTGAGAAGAGAGAACATCTAATGCTGTACATAAATGACTTAACATTTTGAGACGCTGGATATTTATATACGTTTAAATCGGGATTTGAAGGCGTTTTCTTTGCCTATCATCCTGCTGTTCACCCATCATCCTGTTATTTCTTAGGTATCACACATCCATTGAACATTTGTTCAACTTCAAGTACAACCTTCATTTTAAGATGCTCTAGGAAAAAGCAGGACACGATAGGGGATGCGGTGCATTGTCAGAGATTTTTTTGGGGGGGGGATCTCAGATGGAAGCATACAGAAAGATCCGAGTTGTGATTTGAATTTGAGCTGTCCTTCCACCATGTGTCAACAGCTTGGTTGCGATTGTGATGAGATGGTGACAGCACTAATGTGATCAGCTTTCTTAACAGCTGTGTCTCTAAGCCATTCAGTGGTAAAGGTGAAGCACATCTAGGGATTACTGGGGTTGGGAACTGTATACACCCCATAACTGCTGTTCCAATAAGGTGGGGGGGCCTGCTGAGGCTCTCTTTCTCCCTGGTGGCAGGGGGCCTGGTGCTGAGGCCCGAGTCTCTCTCCCTCCTAGGGTGGCTGGGGGCCTGGTGGTGAGGCCCAGGTCTCTCTCTCTCCTCCCGGGGCCTGGCCTGCTTGCTGCACGGTGCCTTAATTAAAAAGGAGGCAATGTATGAATGAGTTATTTTATTGTAGGAAGGGGAAATATGCTAGTTGAGTGGAAAGAAGGAAAGGAGAGGAAGGAGAGAGAGAGAGAGAGAGAGAGAGAGAGAGAGAGAGAGAGAGAGAGAGAGAGAGAAGAAAGAAGAAGAGGGAGAAAGAGAAGAGAACAAAGAGCAGAGAGGAGAGAGAGAGCAAAGAGGGGAGAGAGAGAGCAAGAGGGTAAGAGTTAGAGGGAGAGGGGTAAGAGAGAGGAAGCAAGAGAGAGAGGAGGGGGCAAACCACCCCTTTTATTGTATGGGGCATGGCATGCCTGGCTTGTGGTCAGATGACTGTGTGTAAGGTCCAGCTAGAATGCTGGGAGTTGGAGGCAATGTCTGCCTGATAGAGCACACATCTCCTGCAGGGGCAGCTGTGAGGGGTCTGGGCTGAAATCTGAGCCATGGTCTCAGGAGCAATTCACTGAACACCTTCCATCCCTCCTGAACAGATGCTCAGTGGGTCTCTGGAGTTCAAAGTGGCTCTGCTCTACTGGACTCTGGCTGTCAGAACTGCCCCACACATAACCATTTCTGAAATTGGGTGGGAATGTTTGACATTTGGACTTTCTCTTTGGGTTGTTAACTGGGGGTGCCTAACTGCTTGCCTAACACGCATTTCTTAAATGCATTTGTCAACAGACGAACCTGAAATACTTTACAAAACCAGAAAGAGGATTGAAGATCACTCAGTAGCTTTCAAAGCACTGCTTTGTGTTAAAGCATGGCACTGTCTTTTAGATAATGGCATTGTTATCTCCAGAAAGCTTGCTTTAAGTGGAGAGTTGTATACTGTGAATGTTTCACATGCCTAGAGAAGAAAGAGCCAGTAAGTACATATAACAACCTTTAATATATATGAAATTTTCCATGTCATTATGCTGCAAACAGACTCCTTTTAGTATGAATTTACTCACTGTAGTGCCATGGACTGTTTTTTGTACTATGGCCTGATTTTAAAGGACCCTTCTTGTTTTTGTAGTTCACACTTGTGTTAAAGTAACAGTGTATGGATATTTGACTTGGCTAAACACTACACATCAAAGTAAATCCTAGTGTAATAAGATTGACAGTACACTGAAAGTATTTAAGTTGCTAAGGCAATTCTTATTTTTAACACATGAAATGCAGGACAACACCCCTCTTCCTTTTTCTGCAACATTTATTTATTTATTTATTTATTTATTTATTTATTTATTATTTGTGTTGGTGTGCTCTTATGCCTGCACACCTACCATGGATCAAACGTAGGGATCAGAGGGCAATTTGTAGGAGTCAGTTCTCCCCGTGTATCATGTGGGTTCTGGGGACTGAACTCGTGTCCTTTAGGTTGGCAGCAGGCACCTTTACCTGCTGAGCCATCTCATTGCCAACCCCCACCCCGCGCTTCCCCATGTTGTGAATATGGTCGCTGCTACCTAGACGGTGCTGTCACCTACATAGCCTAGTAGTCTTCACCCTGGTCACGCGTACACCACAGGTCAGAAATAGAGCTGTGAAGGTAGGTGAGAATGCAACACACATATGCATACTCACGCATGCATGCACGCACGCTGTGCACACACCCACACCCACACCCACAATTTGTTTATTTTCTCACTTTGCAAAGTGAGGACTTATCAATGAGAAAATAGTGGTGTCGTTTAAGTAAGGAACTCCTTAACATTTTTATTATAGTAATTTTCAAATATGTACACATGGCGAGAAGGGTAACCCACAGCTCCACCCCCGCCACTCTCCCCCTTACCTATTGTCTTTCTAATCCACCACCATTCTTGTTTGAATTCATGGTTGTTCCTATGTGCTTCTACATGGACATGCCTCACACAGCCTCCTGATTATTTTGAACAGAATAATAGACATTGGAGAATTTTATTGGCAGCTAATTCAACTTGTGTATTTAAGTGATAACAAATTTCTTGAGCATGCAAGAAAGTATCCTTATAAATATAAAAAACTTTAAAACCTGACAGAAATGTATGTATATCAATTACTATCCAACATGTGCCTTAGTTTTCACATTAGATTGATTCATTTGATTTTTATATGGTGCTTGTTTCTTCTAGTTTTCAGATTTTCTGTACCTTTTTTCTGTTTGCAATGCATTTGTCAAAGAAACCATGCCATTTGCCTTGTAGAGTTTCCTGGTTTTTGTTTTTTTATTTTTCTAAGTGCTTCTTTGTGGTATAATTTAATATGAACTTTCTTCTACTGAAAAGTGCCGAACAGAGCTAACGGCTTTGTATTGCTTTGTTTAGCATCCTTTATTAGCTCTTGGAGTCCCATGATTTCGTTCTGTGCAAGTATGTGCAGTTATGGAAATTAACTTTATTGGGATAGAGTAATGTACCATTAAGCAATACATAATTTATAAGGCAAAAATTGTAATATTTGTTTTCACTGTATAGGTTTTTTTTTTTTTTTTTATTTTGGTTCTATGTATAGCGCACTGCTTAGAGAAAACCTTTGCAGGTAGCAATTCATGTTTCTTTTCAGAACTCTTTTTTAGTGAGTGATTTTGAACTGTCTTTTGAGATTGAACTCTTTTTATTTCCCAGCAGAGTTTTTTTTTTGTACTAGTAATTTTATCAACTAAAGTTATGTGTAGTCTGACAGTCTAAAAGTAGCTTACTCACAGACTAAAAACAAGAGAATTGAAAGAACAAATAACACTCACCCATGTAGCAACCTAATGGCCTGGCATGTTGGTTTGCACCTTAGAACACAGTGGTTCTCAGCCCGTGTTTCACTGCCCCTTTGGGGGTTGCATATCAGGTACCCTGCATATTAGATATTTATATTATGCATCATAACAGTAGTAAAATTACATGTATGGAGTAGAAATGAAATAATTTTATAGTTGGAGTCACTACAACATGAGGAACTGTATTAAAGGGTCAAAGTATTATTAGGTTTGAGAACCTACCACAGAAGTTGGTTCAAAATATTTCTTCTCATATCAACTAAAGTAATGTACAAAGTTATAAAAGCCAACAGCATCATCAGCTCAGTGACAGCTTAAAGACATTAACTTAATGAAAAACCAAATGACCACACAGAACTTATTTTAAATGTAACTAATTTTAAGCTCACGGGGTCTAGCGATCTGATTATATCTAAGTCTCCAGCCATGCCATCGTTTGCCCTTTGACACACAACCCTGTTTTGACCAGTGCCCTGTACAACCATAGTGGCCACCACCCTCATGTTTCCAAATAGCTTTAGATTTCAGACTAGGTTTATCGCAAGTAGTAGAAAAGAAAGTTGACATCATGGATACCTCACAAAGATTATTGAGTCCTTCTATCATGTTTTCTTTTGTAGAATCTACAGAAGATAGTGGTTGTTTACTTCCACAATGCTCGAGCAACTATTGCACCAGTGTATCATGCAGGTAGGTTTTTATTTGTCTGTTTGTTTCTTAAAGAGAATGAGAAAAAGGGCATGTAGTTAGATGGCTGGGGAGGCTGGGAGGGTTCAGGAAGAGATGAGGGAAGGGAATCCATGTTCAGAATATATTGTATGAGGAAATAACTGTTTTCATTAAAACAACTTACAAAGATAATCAAAAGAAGAAGAATGGAAGCTTTTTCTAAAGGAATTTTTAAGGAAATACCAAGAGCTTGGCTGTCAGGAATCAGACAGTAGGAAGAGGATGCGGAGCAATGGCCTCTGGATAGCATTACTCGACACAGAGATTTGCAGTAACAACTTAGAACCTCCTGGAGTGACTGTTTTCCATCAGCAAGCACTAGGAGAGTTGACTCAAGCACATGTGGACTCACCAGTGAGCCTTGTGCTTTTACTTCCCTGCATTCTTCTTTTCAAGCCGTGGGACATAAAGTCTCAGATCACAATCATAAGACTCTCTCACCAGGACTGCAGCCCAGTCCTGCGACAGGAGAAATTCCTGGGGGGAAAGCTCTGTAGTGTATCTGTGGCCCTGTGGGTGAGTGCTCTTCCCTTAAAAAAAAAAAAAAAACAAAGAACAAAACAAAACAAAACCTATCTGGTGTTACACAGACGTAGGGACTATGCCTGACATGTTAGCTAACAGCCTCACGAAAACACAAACTCAGAAGCTAAACCAATTAGACTGGGAAAGAGTTCATACAAAATAGGCAGTAGAGCATTGAACATATCATAGTTTGAACTGTGGGAACACGAGAGTCAAGAATTTAAAAGAAGCATTACAGAAATCCTTGAAGTGGTAAGTAAGAAAGGATTATATGAGTTTCTCATTGCTATTGTGGGTACTTATCTTTTTATAATGTTGAAAGCCAGAAATATGATGTGAACATTCTGGACACAAAAATCAAGGCATTGGTAGCAAGTTCTTTTAGGACTCTTGAGAGACGTCTCCTTGACTTTGCTATCTGG
This sequence comes from Montemys delectorum, assembly GCA_019843815.1. Taxonomy (NCBI): domain Eukaryota; kingdom Metazoa; phylum Chordata; class Mammalia; order Rodentia; family Muridae; genus Montemys; species Montemys delectorum. The sequence continues at coordinate 8,747 of JADRCD010236988.1, forward strand.
TGACTACTGACAGATACTTACATGTCACTCATGTCTCCCTTCAATGTCGGTGGTCTTATGGTCTCTCCATTCTGACCTCCCCCTATGAGACCCTGGTGATGGCAATGGGACTTTGGATAATGCAAGATACCATCCTCATGTTTCTCTCCCCAAATTATTCACACCCGCACAGTCCCTTTCCTCATATATGTGTGGTTATATTGCATCCCCTAAAAGATATTCACTAACATACAGCCACAGAGATATGCTTGTAAACACAGTACCAAAACAACACAACCTGTTTACTGTTTCATGTTGGAAACTTACTTAGATCGTAAAGGAAGCCCCAGTAAGTCCCAAGGAACCAATGACACATGGATTGTGTTCTGTGATTCATGCTAGACATTTTTTTTCCTCCTCATCTGTTTTTACTTTTTTATTTATTATCTTTTTTACAATCCAGACTTTATCCCCCTCCTAGTCCACCCTCTGTTCCACACCTCATACCTCCTCCCCCACTTCCAAGAGGGTGTCCCCACTTCCATCCCACCACACCTCCCCACTCCCTGGGGCCTCAAGTCTCTTGAGGGTTAGGTGCATCTTCTGTGACTGAGTCCAGACCTGGCTGTCATTCTAGACCTTTTTAAAAGGAAAAGTATAGCTTATGATGCTCTAACAGTTGGATTTTATGCAAATAGTTCATATAGGTGATTAATATGAGAATTGTTGAATTTTAGGATTTACAAATTTTCATGTGGCATTTAAGAGCTGAAAAAGGCTTTTAATGGAAATGGAATTTGGAGAAAAATATTCATTCAGTTCAAGATGCTGAAGATGCAGCAAAGCAAGTGCAAACCCACAAGAAAGGAGACATTAAGAATACTGAAAGAGCCGGCCGGTGGTGGCGCACACCTTTATCCCAGCACTTGGGAGGCAGAGGCAGGTGGATTTCTGAGTTCGAGGCCAGCCTGGTCTACAGAGTGAGTTCTAGGACAACCAGGACTACACAGAGAAACCCTGTCTTGAAAAAAAACAAGAAAAAAAAAAAAAGAATACTGAAAGAGAAATCAATAGCATGCAGAAGTAAAAACATAGAACCACAAGAAACTATAGGTCTCTAACAAACTATGGCAAGCAACAGAGAAAAAATTGTAAGAGAAATATCACACAGAGAAAAAGAAAACTGTAGATAACATAGATTGTAAATAAAATACTATCTATCTGTCTACCTGTCTGTCTGTCTATGTACATGTATATGTATAAACACAAATGTATGTATACAAGTCTATATCTCCACATATATACACATGTGCATGAAGACATACACATACACACATTTGTGTACCTTTACAAAGCTATAAAATGTTTAGAAATACATATGTTCTTAAACTGAAGAATTTATTTAACATTTCTACCTAGACCTCATTTGCCATGAGATTTTGCTGCATCTAGTCTTTCAGAGGAAATTTCTGCTACATTTTCCAGGAAAATTAATCATAATTTTATTTCTCAGAAAAGGAGAATACATACTAACTTATTTGATAAGTTGAATGTAATATTGATTCTAATGTTAGATAAGGGCAATGGAAGAAACTTATAATTTTAATTGTAAGCACACATGCTAATATTAGGTGAAATACTAGTTAATTAAACATTTGGTTACTAAAGAATATCTCATTTTCAGTTAAATTTCTGTATGAGAGCCTTGAAGTTGCAATGTAAGAAGCCTTATCAATAGAACTCACTTATTAATAGAAAAACACAATTTGTATTGATAAATTCAATACAAATATTTAATAAATTTAAACACAGAGTACATAAATGAATGAACATATTCTAGTGAATATTTTCAAGCTTTGCTAATGTAGTACATTCTAGGGAGCCTAAGACAAGCTTGGAATTTTGTTAATGATTTTGTCTCCTCATTTAATTCACTATAAATTTTAAATTAAAGTTATTATTCTATCTGAAGAAATTCATTAAATAGGACAGCAAGAATTCTGCTGAAATTAAAAATTACTGGGCAGAAAATGGCCAAAGGAGAAGATGGATTGCAGCCTAAGGCAGAGTGGAACAAGACCCATCGAACTCAATACAAACGTGTTTGTAGGCTAAGACCTTGACTTTTAGTTATCTGAAATTTTACTTCCTGAACAATTGAATTTCGATAATTAAACAATGTATTATTTCTTTGAGATTTCCAAATAAAGTATTTGGATCATAATTATCACAATTCTTCTGTTTACTCATCCAGATCCACCCAGCCTCCCAAACCCTCCAAATTGTTCTGTTTTTAAATATTTAATAACTTATAAATTCTAATTTGTGCTGTCAATATATGGATATGGGGCCAGTGGAGTGTGGCCATAAGTCATTTAATTAATGAAAACCTGTTTTTCCTCTCCAGCAACATCAACTATCAATGGCTCTTCAACATAGGATAGAAACTTGGGAGCTCTTCCCCACGCTGTAATAAAATATTAACTGGCTTGATATTGTGTATGTCTTGTACAGACAACTGCACACCTGCTGTGAGTTCATGAGTCCAGTAGTTCTGTCATGTCCAGAAGACAACTATCTTGCTCTGGTCTCTCTCTGAACTCTGGCTCTTACGGACTTCCATGTCTTCTGCACTGGTCCCTGGGCCCGATTGGGGAGGGGTGCAGGACAGATGTCCTGTTTGTGGCTAAGCACTCTGCTGAGAACCATCTTCTACACTGTGATGAGTTGTGAGTTGCTGACTAACCATTGTTGCCTGCACAAAAACCATCCTCTGACAAAGACTGAGAGCTCCACTAATCTGTGAGCATAGACATGTGTATTTGCCAGACATCCAATTACTGTGTCAGTTTATCAAAATTATAAGATACAAGGTTCACCCCTAGGACCCGTGAGTTCCTCAACCATGGGAACTCATCTGGATTTATATTACAAAGTGTGTGTTTTCTCCTATGGAATGTAGAAATGTAGAAAACAGAGATACCCCATAAAGATACCAGAAAGCAAGTAAGTCCACTTATCCTTAAGACAAAGGGGTTTTAGAAGAGTTTACAGAGCAAACACCCATCACCAAGGAATGCATGTTTCCAGGAGACATCCCCCAGGGAGAGCAGATCTCCCCCACCCCTCCTGCATGTCACAGGTGTCTTATCCTAACCCAGAGGAGAAAGGTCAATAGAAACTAAAGACCAATGAACAAGATAAAGTGTAACCAGCCCGTGTTGCAAAATGTAACTAGCTCAGTTGTGAGCTGTAAACGTCTGTATAAAAAATGTAGAGCTTTGTTTCCTCTGGGTCGCTCTGTTCCCGATTACAGAGTGACCCTGGTATACCAGTTTCAATTCATAAATTAACCTCATGCTTTTGCAGCGGCCTCCTTCTTGATTCTTCACAAGTGGGGTACCCACGCCGGTTATAACATGGAACAAGCCTAAGGTCCAGGCAGAAACTTGTTGGATGCTCTCATAACACGCATGCCGCTATTAAACTCATGTATATATCCTGACACACCAGTCATTATTGGAATTCACAGACTGGGTGAGAACACAGTGACTCTCTGCTGCTCCTCTAGCATCCTGGATGGCACTTTACAGTGCTATGAAGGGTGGCTGGCAGATAAGAAGTTTCCTAGACAGTACTGACTTGACTTATCCATGCCCTATGATCAATATGTATGGTGTCTTCAGCAATAGAGTTTTAGCATTAAATTCTGGTAGGCAACCAGGAGCAATAGCTATTATATGCACTGGTTTTTCAGTCCTTGGAATACTGTTGCCTCCCAGACCCAGTTCAGCCTCCGACTTTGGCGGCTTCCACCCGAGGTGGTCACCTGGGGAATTAAGACAAAAGACCTTCAGCAGACTATCAGTTTATCTCTGAAAGAAGTTGCCCGAGAAGTTCAGCTGAAATACAACTAAGCCTGCGACAAAGCCTACTGCCTGAGGACATCTGCAGACATCTGGTGACCTTCGCCTGTGACTCCCTCATGACTCCTTCTTGACTCCTTTCTGACTCCTCCCGCAATGTTTGTGTTGTGCAAATGCCATTGTAACCTAGAGATCCAGTTTTGGTTTCTCGTGTATATATAAATGCTGAACCCCAAAAGTAAAGTACGAAGGCTTGATTGGGATTCAACTTGACTTCTCGTCCTTTTGTTCTCAAACTCTGTGTTTCAGGTCTTTTTTCTCCCTTCGACTGAGACAACCCAGTTCGTGAAATTGCGGGACACTTTCATTATGAATACCAACAACTCAAGAGGAGTTATTCTATATCTGGCCCTGGGCTTTCTATTTGGCAACCCTGTGGTTTCTGGGATTAGCATTATTCCTTGTTTATGGAAACTTTTACACACACACACACACACACACACACATACACACACACGCGCACACACTCAAATCACAATTAAAGGCCAGCTGTATTCATCTATTCCTACTAGTTTCTCAATGTTTCTTTGGAATATACTGAACCTTAAATATTCCAATAAACACATTTTGTTCTTAAATATTTAATAAGGGAAACTTTTAAAGTGACTTAATAGGGCTTTGTACTCTCTGATTCCAGCAGATGATTAGAGCCATATCTTTTAAAATGGGGTTTTCAGACACTCCATCCCATATAAGGGACTTTTTTCTTTTTGTCGATTCTTCTCTCACATAATATAGTCCAACTACAGCTTCCCCTCTCTCCACTCCTTCAGTTCTTCTCCCATCTCCCCTCTTACTCAGATCCATTGCTCCTCTGTTTCCCTTGAGAAAGGAGCAGGCCTCCCACTGATAGCAACTGAACATGGCATAACAAGATACAATAAGACTAGGCACAAAACTTCATATTAGGACTGGGTGAGGCAACCCAGTAGGAGGAGAAAGTCCTCAAAGCAGGTGAGTTAGAGACACTCCAACTCTCACTGTTAGGAATTCCACAAAGCCCCCAGCCTAAACAATCACAGCGTGTGTATAGAGGACCTACCACAGACCCATTCAGGCTCCATGATCACCACATCAGTCTCTGTGAGCCCCTATGAGCCCTGTTTAGTTGAGTCTGTGGGCTGTTCTCTTGGTGTCCTCTCTAGCTCCTATAGTCCTTCCTACAGCTTTTCCACAGGGTTCACCGCGTAATGTCTGGGTGTGGGTCTCTGCATCTGCTCCCATTAGCTGCTGGAGGAAGTCTCTCTAATGACAAGTGGGGCAGGTACCAATCTATGTAGCAAGTACAGCAGAATATTGTTTGGTTCTACCTTAGGTCTCTGAGCCATACAGTTTTTGGTTCCTGACCACCCAGGCAGTGTCAACCATGGGCCTCTCGTGGCAGGGGCCTCAAGTTAGACCAGTCATTGGTCAGTCATCTCATAAGCTCTGAGTCACCGTTGCCCCCAGCACATCTTGCAGGCAGGACAGGTGTGGGTTAAAGATTTTGTGTCTGTGTTGGTGTCCCACCACTGCAAGTACTATATTGAGGGTCTCTTTATTTGTGGGTCTCTGGATATAAGAGATACATCCGCCTTCAGTTTCATTGTGAGTCTCTCCTCAGGTACTAGTGATACATCTGGACATATATGCAGATCCTATTTCTTATCCTAGTGAGTCTTTTTGGATAGAACATTCTATATACCCTTCCAGATTCTCTGTTTCATGCATGACCCACTGGAGCCCGTTACATATACTCTCACTTGACAAATCTGGAGTAGAGATGGGGTTTGTAGCCCTTTGACATTTCTCATTGACAGCTGACCACTCTTTCGAGTTCTTGATACTGTCAGCGAAGAGTCAAATTTCAGTCTTCAGAAATCTTTCACTTCCTGTCTTCACATGTTCAGTTCTCCAAAGAGTGCCATTGATCCCTGACTAGATTTTCCACAATTACTGAACACTCATTAGGAGAACCATGCAAACTTTTATTCCCATTGAGAAAAACAAGCACAAGACCATTCCACTTTCCCTGCGTGAGTCATATATAAAGACCACAAAGTACTTAATGAAGGTAAACTTCTCTACATGAAAACATTACAGATTATAAAAAATGGAGGGATAATGAAATATGACTATCATCACTTTATTTTCCATTCATGATATAATTAATAAATGATAGATTTATTTATTACCACCATAAAAGGAAAGCTCTGGGCATTATGTACATCTGTATACTTTTAAAGTGTTCTTTCTCATAGTTTTATCTAGAATCAGCTCTGGTTCCTAAATTCAATTGCTAGCTTATAGGAAATGCAGAGATCAGAAGAACATATTTAAAGGCACCGAGGAAGCTGTTGTTAAAATACAGTGCTCTGTTGGACAAACGATCGGAGTGCTTTTAAGAAAACTGCAAAGGAGGATTTTAGGTATAGGAAACATTTAAGATCCTAGAAACAAAATCAAATACATGGTATAATTCTTGTTTGGAATTAAATTAAACATGCCAAGTAATATTTAGATGACCACTGTCATTTGAACCTCACTGTTTAATGGCCTCCAATAGTCATTGTTAATATTCTACATGTGTGAATGAATATGTGTCTGTGTCAGAAGAGAGTAAGATTAGACTTATAGATGTTCAATGAAATATTTGTGTGTAAAAATGACAAATTGGTATGGATGCCTGAAGTTTTGTACAAAGCAGTGTTGAAGGTGTACAAAGCAGTTTCTTCCAGAGAGGGGTGTTTAAATTACTCAGTTGCAATAAAGAAGCAAACAGACAGAGAAGCATGTGCTGCCCAGTTCAATGGGCTTGTGAGACACATAGAAAGGATTGGTAAGACAAAAGCAAGTGGACTTGTGGTTACCTAAAATCAAAACAGTGGACATGAAGTTGGGAGGGGAAGCATTTTAGAAATCAAGGAGTGTGTTAGGAGAGGAGTGGAGTAGATCTTATCATAGTTAATTTAACATATTATTATTATTATTATTATTATTTTTTTTTTTTTTTAGACAGGGTTTCTCTGTATAGTCCTGGCTGTCCTGGAACTCACTCTGTAGACCAGGCTGGCCTCGAACTCAGAAATCCACCTGCCTCTGCCTCAAGTTCTGGGATTAAAGGTATGTGCCACCACAGCCCGGCCAACATGTTCTTAAAGAATATTTTTAAAAATTATACATGAAAACCAGGAAGGTAGGCTAAGGCCAAAACTGGAAGGGCCTAAACCAATTTGAACAATCCTTCACTCAGATGTTCTATTTCAAAATTCTGTGATAAAATACAGAGCTAATCTCATGCCTAATTATGATGATTTGTCAAAATATTTGAAACTCCATTTGATGGAAGATGAAGTTTTGAAATTGTGAGATCTATGGAGGATGAGTAGCTCATTTTAATGACATTACTTTTTTAATTATTATTGAAGCATTTTTCTCATGGTGTTTAGACATTTACTTTATATGTTTTTATATGTTTGTATGGTGTTGGGGACTAAACTCAAACTTTTGTGTATGCAAGTATTCTACCTTTTGAGTGACACATCCCAAAACCCCACTCTCCCTCTTATTTGGGTCACATGAATGAACTTCTAGGCTCATAGCCTTGGGGAATCAGAATTAAAGAAAAATAACATATGTTCTATAATCTACCTGGAAATTTTGAGGCCCTCAGTTTCCCTAGTGTCACTGATTATAAATTAATATGTAAATTCTCTTTGAAGTTTTCCCCCACATTTTAGTGTGTTAAAATCTATGACTTTATATATCATTTCTAGGAAAATTTTGATCTAGTACGGTGCTTGGGCTGTGATCTGCTTTGCAATAGGTTAGGTCTATGAAAAGCTGCCTGAACAATGATTAATACAAAGCAGAATAAATTTCATAGTACGGGAAAAATTATTTCCAAAGGCAGTTCTCTCATTTGCAGATGGCTTTTATTACAACTTGGGGAGAGGCATGTAAAGCAACTAATCTGAAAGCTTTCTATGTGACTAAGTATGTTTTCTATATGATTGCTCCTATGGTCCTGCCACTGGAGTAATGATTTTGTAAAGACAGGTTAATGTAACAGAGAGCTGACTACCTCATATCACAAGTAGTGCCCCATCATACCATGAACTCCAGTGTCTTAATTGGAGTGACAATAAATGTAATGTGATATACAATTTGCACTAATTGCAAACTTACATTTAACAATTTTCTTTCAAGCCTTAGATTTTAAAGTTGTATCAGCATATCTTAACAGTCCAAAATAGGTGGTTTATTATGACATTCTGGTATACGTCCACAATGGAGTTTGATAGAATCTACCCATCCGTTTAGGTTTGACATTCAATAGAAATCCATTAAGTTTTACAAGTCATGTATGTTGCCAGGGAAATTAGGGTGCCCTTTTGGGTATCTTAATCTCATTAATAAAGTAATTTCTAAATTAATGGACTCAAAAGAAGCTCACTTTTATTAACATTTAAGGGAAAATGTAGTACAGGTTAGGGGAAAAGCCCAGCAGCCACTGGGAGAAATGGAGAAAAAGTCATGACTTCTAAGACAGGCATAGAATAGAAAGAGATTATCAGGAAAGGAAATGAAAAGGCACTGCCAACAATGAATGTGGGCTACTGGGAAGAAGACCCCAAAAAGGCATCCTGCCAAGGTCTTTTTTTAGTTCTCCCTCCCATTAATATTTCCTGGGCTTTGTTTAGCGTATGCTGTCTTCACTTGGCTTCTTTCATGTTAATCTTGATTTAGCCTTTTAAGTCCCTACCCTCCTGTCATAATGTGGAGATACACATAGTTTTAAGGTCACATGTCTTTGATCAAATTTCTGAAAGTTAAG
>JADRCD010236989.1:0-20660 GCA_019843815.1 Montemys delectorum
TCCATCATGATCTCTGCATCAGCTCCTGCTTCCAGGTTCCTGTCCTGTTTGAGTTCCTGACTTTACTCCCTCCCATGATGAAGAGTGATTTGTAAGCATAACCCAAATAAACCCTTTCCTCTCCAACTTGCCTTAGTCATGGTATTTCATCACAGTAATAGTAACCCTAACCAACACAATGGGATTTTTTACCATGGAAACAGACCCTGTGCCTGTCTGAGAGTCTCATCACTGAGTTAATGGAGTTTGGAAGATCCACTGTCAATGTGATGGCATTGCTAAGTAGGACGACATATTATACATAATATACGGTCCCAGACCGTGTAGCACACAACCCTCCCTATCCAATCACTGGCATCTCATACCTGCTCAGGGTTAGGATTCAGTGTTGTATTGATTTAGGTCTGCAGTAGATTTTGCTTATTTAACACCAGTCTGAATTGTGTTTGATGGAGGACACTCACTGTTAGAGAGTGTGTGTCACTCAGCATCCGATTAAGATGCACTGAATATTAGAATCTCAACTTGTGAACCAGAGAAATGCTATGCATGAGGAAATTCAATGCCAACTCAATGGTTGAAGAATTATCTGTGTTTATTGGCCCAATCTTTCTCCCCAAACAACAGCAGAGGCACTGCCAACAGGTGGCTTATCAGGATGCACAGGCCCATCGCTTTTATCTCACGGAGGTTGTTTGTAATTGCAGAGCACAGTGGAGCTCACCACACTGGAGAGGCTTCAGAGACATACAGGAGCCAGAAAGCAACAGACTTAATGTGTATTCCTTTTTTATATTATATACACAAATGGCGACTCTACCACAATGTTATCTCTACGTCCTCCTGAGCCTGGGGGAAATAGGAATAGAAAGAATAAAATATTATTTGTCTATGGGTAAAAAATATCATTCTTTTGTGTCTGCCTTTATATTTATGCCTAGTGAGAAAATTGCCAGCCAGTTCCTAACATTGAAATGGTACACGTTTCTGTAAGAAAATTGTCTCAAATAGAGAATTTCCTTAAATAATGACTTTCATTTTATTTAATAACTATAACCACCCTGATATTGTATTAAAATTTATTGAATATGCCTAAACCCCATTCAACAGGTATTAAATGGTATTATTAGTCATATAAAGACAAATATATTTTGATACTAAAATATTCATGCTCATCTAAATTATATTTAAGCAATAATTCTACTACTAATAGGATAGTATTTTAGTGGAGTGTATGTTCAGTTTTTTCAAACCCAAGACCTAGACTGTAAATTATGTTTGTGCCCACATCTTTTTCCACCAAATCTCTATGCTATTATTCGTTTACCAGAGAGGAAATAGAAGTCCATATGGTGATTACTCCCAGGGGTCAGTGAACTAGCATGTGTGATCCCCAAGTATGAAAGCAGTTCTCTTAGATATCAGAACCATCTCATCTCTAATATCGGCAGACATCCATCTATACATTACCTAGGCTATGTATATTCTTTAATTTTATTTGTTTATGTTTTTTGTTGGGAGGTGCGAATTAAAGGTGAGTATGCTATGATCCTTGTGTGGAGATGAGAGGATAACCTATAGGAATTGTTTCTCCTTTGCTGAGTCCCAGGTATTGCACTCAGGTCATTAGCCTTGGAAGCAAGCACAGTTACCCACTGAGCTCTCTCTGCTGCTCTATCCAACATGTGTTTTAGTGAACGTGTGAATTCTAACCAGCTCTTGCTACAGGGAAGGGGTGAGGAGTACAATCTGGGGCTTAGATGAAAAGCCAGCATAGTCCTTTCAGGTAATGGACAAATTAAGTTATCGTCATACACCCAGAACACATCCCTCTTTCATCTGAGGAAGGGAAGCTGGCTCCTTCTGGATGACACTTATTCCCTTCTTCCCCTGTGCTCCATTCTCACTCTGTGTGAATCTAATAGAGGAATTCATAGTGCTACATTCTGCATCTACAATTCTACAATTAGCAGTTCATGGAGGAGACTGTGACCCAAGCTGAGATCGTGACCATCCTTCTTGCTGAATGGATTGAAATGAAGCTCCATCTGGTCAGTGGGTAAGATGGTAGTGTGCAAGTCTGGAATCATCAGTGAGCCTTCTGTCGTATGTGGAAATGAGGGACTAGGTCCAACAACGTAGAGAGGATCTAAGCATCATCTGTCAATAAAAAAGCTTATGGCCAATGAGCTGAGTGAGGCAGGAAATAGGAGGTGGGACATCCAGCAGGGATAGAGTGAATTCTGGGAAATAGTCAAGAACATGGGAGATTTGCCCCAGAACCTAAGAAGATGAGTGTAAGAACACAGGGAGAGGGGAACAACCACGTAGGTGAACTCAGGTTAGAATGAGAGGGATAATAAATTAAGAGTTAGTCAGAGAAGAAGCTGATGTTTATGGCCTAAATATTTATTATTAAATAATTAGTCTCATAGTTGTTATTTCTAGGATTTAAGTGGTCGGAAGAAAAGCTTCAAGTAACACAACACGGATGGAAACTATGCAATATATGGAGTAAAAGAATTCTTTTGAACTGAATATCTAGATCTAGCTTTACTTGAAGTAAGACTTACTTAAGTCATCCATCTTAATTCAACACATTTGTACTCTGAATCATTAGAATTTAACTTTTCCACTTGCAGTTGTACATTGTGAAGCCATAGAAAGTAAATTATAGTAGACAAAATAAAAAGTAAATTTTTATTTCGTTTACCATAAAATGTGCTAAGCCCACCCCCCCTTAGATAGGAAAGGTGAGTCAGGTATGTGGTAAAATCAAAGTTGTGACAACTAGGGTCATGACTTGGAGCAGTCAAATTGAAATAGCACATAGTTATACTAGGATTTTAAAAACTGATTTCAAAATTTATCATAAAAGATGTGTTCCAAAAAAATTAAATACAAAATTTTTAAAAATAAAAATTTTTAAAATTTTAAAATTTTTTTAAAATTGGGTTGGGCTGGGGCAATGGCTCTGTGGTTTACAGAACTTGCTACTTCCCCAGGGAACACATGTCTTGTAGTTGTTAGCTCCATCATTTGAACACACACACACACACACACACACACACACACACACACACACACTCCACAACTAAAACTTGAAAAACCTATTGTAAATGCTTCAGTTATGTACTACAAGGACATCAAGTAGTAGTTTCTATAAGGGATAATCATTTTCCCTGAACTTTAGCTCCTTGCCCACTTGCTTAAATTACCCTTACCAAGAACAACTTAAAATGTGAGTCTGTTTGTTCACACAGGGAAGCTCTGCTGCAGACAGTGCATTATTCATTTTGCTAACATGGCTCTGTCCCTCATAGTGTCGACTAGATAGATCCTGGAAATGATTCTAACAGTGGCGTCAAGCAGAAAACAATGGATCCTATTGCCAGCTTCCTGGAGAGGCTGATTCATGTACCCTGCTGTTGGGAGAGTAATATATCCGAGAGCAATTTTTTCTGAATATCCATATGTACCCACTGGATTAAAAAAAGGTAATTCCCCAAGTTGTTCCTTGAGTCTTGCTGTGGCTATGAATATTACATTCCAAGAAAAAGAAAACATAATGGGGAATTTGCATGCAAGGGGATGAGAGACACCAACACAGAAAAACATAAATAAAACATGTCTCAAGATAATTTACCTATCAGAGATGCACCAGAAATGTTAACTCTGAATTTTGAAGCCTTTGTAAATTCAGATTGCTGACTGTCATCCTTCAGGTCAGCCTACTCATCACACCGATAAAGACAGCTCACCTGCGGGGACTCCTAAGATCCACCCCAGGTCAGGAAAGGTAGACCACACTGCGCATTTGCTAATGAGCCGAAGTTTAGTTTTCTAATCTTGGGTAAGAGTTAGTGTATAAATTCAAAGGCAGACCAAGACTGACAGTCTTGAAAGGACAGCATTCAGCTTTAAACATGGCTGAGAAAGCATCCTATATTAACAAAACTGATTGGGTGTTTAGTGTGTTGTTTCTTGGATCCAATATCTTATGCATATCATGCTTACATTGCATTATGAAGTTACTGTCAAAAGTGTTGATTTGTTTAAAGGGAACACCAGACAGTATTGCTGTTTTTATACTTGAGATTGGGCCATGCTATGGTATTTAAAATACTACAATATTCAAAAGGTAGAAATTCCGCAGACCTTCGCCACTTTGGCTTTTGATGGTGTCTCCAGAAGGTTTGACCTCTGTTCACCTCCCTGGATCTCTTTTCTCCAGAGACCTCACCTTTTGCTTTTTAATTCTGGCCTTAATCTCCCATCCCAGCCTTTTATGACTTAGGGCTTTCCTTGGGGTCATGACCCTGGTTTCCTTTATACTTTCTACTGTTTCTCTACATCATCCTTGTTGCTTATCTAAGGCAGGAGTTCTCTATTCCCTAGCTAAGGTGCGACTGAACCTGTTTTCTGTTTTGCAAAATGGCTCAGACTCAGTTGTCTATAAAAGTGTGCCCCACATTGAATTCATTTCGCAGCAAGTGACTAATTCTAGACCCTCTCTGGAGTTTCTACAGTGAGTAAAAGAATTAGCTAGTTTTACACTTAAGCCTCACACTGAGACTATAAAAATTGGCCTTGTATTTATTGTTCCTAGACACTAGTATTTCTGGTCTCTTTTGATGATTCTACTGAGATAAAATGATAAAGACTGATTTTTTTATAAAAGCCAGACAAAAGGGGTGGTTTTATTTGTTGTTTTGAAGATTCAAAGTTGCTAATGGATATGAAAAAAGCCTTATTTTTTGTAGTAACAAGACCAACTGGTGGCCTGCAGAGCCCTGAGTCCCTTACAACAGTTATAGAAAGACAAAATGTAATTCCAATTTAGTATTCATCCCAACATCTTGCAGTGGTTTCCAAGGAAAACTTTGTGTGTTTTATTTTTATTCATTTATTTTTATAGAGGGGATAGGAGTGTGGCTCTAGGGAAAGTAAAACATGAAAAAGGTGAAACAAAGTAATGTACACAAACACAACCATACACACACACACACACACACACACACACACACACACACACAAGCACAGCTCCACACTCACAGACACCACTCCACATGAACACACACACACACTTCCACATGCATACACATACATACATATACAGATATTCACACATACATACACACACACACAGCTCCACACCCAGATACAGCTTCACAAATACATAGCTCTACACTAGCTCTAGACTCACAGACACAGCTCCATACTCTCTCTCTCTCTTACACGCACACAGCTCCACATGTGCACACACACAGTTCCACATTCACACACATGTACACACACAGCTCTACATTCACACACACACGTATACACACAGCTCTACATTCACACACACGTATACACACAGCTCCACATTCTCACACACACATGCACACACACACACACACACACACACACACACACACACAGCTCCAGGGGGGATGGCTTACTAGGGATGAGCTGCAGATGTGAACTTGGCCCTTTTGGAGGAATGTGAGGCCTGTACATCACTAAGGTGTCCAGGGCTGCTGTCAGGCAGGGTCACCACAGGAGCATGAGGGAGAAGGAAGAAGGTGAATGAAATCCCAAGAAGGAAGGAGACGACTGGAGGAAGCAGATTTCAGTCAGAGCCAAGAAGCCTTGGGAGGAGGAAATGCCAGAAAATGTAGACAGAGAACCAGCCCGAACTAGCTAGTGGCTTCTTTAGAAGTTCTTGTCCTTGATGAAAATGGAATTCGCTGGAGAGACAGCTTAGTCGTGAAGAGCACACATTACTCTTGTAGAGGACTTCAGTGTGGCTTCGTGGACTCAGCTCAGGCACCTCACAACCACCTGTAACTCTGGTTCCAGAGGATCTGATGGCATCCATCGTCACCTGCATCACAAGCTATACTGATGCCACCCACCAAGATCACATTCGTGGACATAAGAGCAATTTCCCTTAACCATGAAGTCCTTGATGAGGAGGGAAGGGGCAGGCAGGCAGTGGGAGCAGTTAAATCAAGCTTTATGTTCATCATATAACTCAAGGGTTGGGTGTGTGTGTGTGTGTGTGTGTGTGTGTGTGTGTGCTTACTGATTAGGATTGGAGAAAAGCCAGCTGAAGGGAAATGTAGGTTTTATAAAGTTCTATATGTGAACTTTTAAATACAAACTAGCACATCCTGGTTTTGTATCTGTGTGACACAGAAAGACACGGAAGGGCATCTGGGGTTCTTCACACTGTGTTTCCCAGCTGGGTAAAATGGGAAAGGAAAGAGGAGAATATTGGAAATCAGTGGCACAATGGAATCCTCTACTCTGTGTGCTTAGGGGAAATGGAGTCCTTCAGAAGAAAGGAGACAACCTAAACAGCTGTTTTGTCTTGTCTGTCTTGTCTGTGTGCTTTTGACCAAGAGCTGAGAGCACAGGGACGAGCAAACAAAAGTACAGCCTTTGAAGTTTTGTCTGGACAACTCCAGAACAGCTGAGATCCAGCAGCAGGGTCCCGGCTGGGACAGGGCACAGGGTCACTGCTGGTCACTGCAGGGACAGGGCACAGGGTCACAGCTGTGGCTGGGCACAGGGTCACTGCTGGGACAGGGCACAGGGTCACTGCTGGGACTGGGCACAGGGTCACTGCAGGGACAGGGCACAGGGTCACGGCTGTGGCTGAGTACAGGGTCACTGCTGGGACAGGGCACAGGGTCATGGCTGGGACAGGGCACAGGGTCACAGCTGGGGCTGGGCACGGGGTCACTGCAGGGACAGGGCACAGGGTCACGGCTGGGACTGGGCACAGGGTCACTGCAGGGACAGGGCACAGGGTCACTGCTGGGGCTGGGCAAAGGATCACTGCTGGGACTGGGCACAGGGTCACAGCTGAGGCTGGGCAACAGGGTCACGGCTGGGACAGGGCACAGGGTCACAGCTGAGGCTGGGCAACAGGGTCACGGCTGGGACAGGGCACAGGATCACTGCTGGGACTGGGCACAGGGTCACTGCTGGGACAGGGCACAGGGTCACGGCTGGGGCTGGGCACGGGGTCACTGCTGGGACAGGGCACAGGGTCACGGCTGGGACTGGGCACAGGGTCACTGCAGGGACAGGGCACAGGGTCACTGCAGGGACAGGGCACAGGGTCACTGCTGGGACAGGGCACAGGGTCACCACAGTGTGGCCGTGCCGTAGGAGGCCCGCTGAGGGAGGCTACATGCTCTCCAGGAGTATATGAAAACAAGGGGAGAGTGAAGGCCCTGGAGGAGGAGCAGGATGATTCTGTTTGATGTGACAACCAAACACTCCCTTGATAGGATGGTGTTTGAGATGGTCCCTCACAGTTACTCGTTCTTATTAACCCTTACCATCCAACCATACATGGGTTCAGCGAGAACTCAAAGAGCTGTTCTCTGGAGCCTGGGTGGCTGTGCATTATTTATGGAACAGGAGGTTACAGGAGGTGTAGCCACTGTGGAAGAAATATCTCCCAGCAGGCATTCACTGTCTGTAGATCCTCAGGGAGTTGTGGGCTTCATGAGCTCTTTCCCTCTGGATGGTGGGATGCTCACAAGCCCAGTCCTATTCAGGTGATCACATATGTTGTGGATCCAAGGGTGCAGTGGCCATGCTGTCTCTGGAAGACAGAGCTCTACAACAATCCACACTTTCTCCTCTCACTCTCACATTCCTTCTGGAATGTTCCCTGGGCATTGGATGAGGAGATATAGATATGCTATTTGTAGCTGGGCGTTTGACAGCCTATGCTCTTGTAAATACCTCTATCCATGCTGAGGTAAACAACCTTATAATTAACAATCTTGATTAAGTTCTGTTCATTTAAAAAAGTAAGAGAAAGAAATAAACAAAGACAGACAGACAGACAGAACAAAGGCATGAGTGACTGAGGAAGGGAAGGAAGGAAGGGAAGAAGGAAGAAAGGGACAAAGGAAAGGAAGGAAGGAAGAAAGAGAAAGAAAAGAAGGAAGACAGAAAGAAAGAGTGATCACTCACTTGGGGAAAGACAAGAGATCAGTAGGAGCAAAGGGGACGAGAGAGGGTAATAGGAATGATTGTGACCAATGACTGCACACATGTATGAAATGTCATAATGAAACCCATTATCATGTGTGATTAATATATGTTAAGGAAAAACTAAAAAGGGAAAGAGAGAGCGAGTGGGCAGGACATGGATATCCTGAGCTTCCTTGCTGTAGTGTGGGCCAGGCAGGTTTGGCTTCTCGAAGGACAACTGCCTCATCCAGGCAAATCTCCCTCACAGGGTAGCTCTTCACAACTTCCAGAGTCCATCTGCCTCCTCCTCACTATTCCTGCTTAGTCTTGGGCTGTTCTTAATCCCCAGTGGCTTCCAATTTCCTATTGATTCAGTAAGTTTATTGAGCATCCTGGCGCTGCCTGAAAGTTCCCTTGTATCAATTTGCTATGGGAAAGAGGAAAGACCAATATTAATTGTTTTAGGCTCTACAGCCCGGAGGAAGAAGAATTCACACATTCTCTAGTTCATTAGACATACATGCTGGTGGAGGCCTTGTCTATGGACACCTGAGACCTGAGGGTCTGCATTCTAATGAAGCAGAGTACAAATGGACATGAGTATCAAGCAGCTGCCATCCTCCACACAGGAGTTTAAGGCCAGCCTGAGGCTGGTCCTCCAATCACAGAAGCAGAGCCCTGGGATGTCAGCCCATAGGTCACCTTGGCTGGTGCTAGGTAGTATTCTTGCCAAGGCTCCCTTCTGTAGACAGAAGAAATGAGACCATTAGCATGTAAAAGGGAACTGGGCCAAATACCAAAAGGCACAGTGGTTTCTTAAAGTTCTCAATGTGGGGAACTTGTGTTCTGACATGGCTTTCAGAGGGAAACCATAAGATCATCATTACTGTGAATGATTACAGTCAAGGAGAAATTATGGGATGGCAAAAGAGATCCTAGCAATAGAGACACAAGAAAGAAACACTACAATGTTTTGAAGTTTAAGGATGAGCTGCCAGGGATGATCCCACATTCACTGAGTATGCCCCCATACATGTGACCTCTGTATTTCCAGGAACATTTAAATAAACACACACATACATGCTTTTTTTTTTTTCTAAAAAAGTCATACATTTATTCATTTGTTTAAATATTTATTGATCATCAATTCTGTATGAAGTATCCTGCTCCACTTACTGGCGCAAACAAGACAGGCACCCTCCTGGTCTGTGCCAGCTGTTTAATAAACAGCACTTTCTTTTATGCCTCGTTTACATCTTACCCATGCAACTTTGCGGCAGTATGTTGACCTCAGGGAAAACTTCAGGTCTCCATGACGTCATCTTTCCTCCTGGTCTTTTCATCCATCCAACTGTGTTGAGAGAAAATAAGGTAAGAGCAGAGTGGGAAAGCACACCAATCATAGTCCAACGGCCTCTGGCTCAGTGCCAGGGCTGGGTGTGTTCTCTACTGCCGGGATAGTAGAGACAACCTGAGCTAAAAACCCGAACACCCAGGCAAAGCACTGAGCTAAGGACTGTACACAGTGTAAGGTCATCAGCTTATTAGGACATAATTTGGAAGGTAGGATATTGAATCATGCTGGAAATTATCATGATTGCATGCTTCATTAATTCAGAATGTCATTTACCTTCTGTTGTTTAATATACAAAAAGCTAAATTATCTCTTTTCTACCTTGTCTGGTCTTCAGCACCACCACCACTCCTAATCCAGGTACATAAGCTTCTTGGAGGGATGTTTAATAGGGATTTTTTATTCAATACAACTTCAAGTGACTGGCAGTCTCTAAATGTCAGAACTTCATTGAACATAGCATGTCTGAGGAGCTGTGAAGCTAATTAATGCTTCAGTCACTGTGTGCTCTGAGAGAAGGCACAGGAAGTCTCAATAAGAGATGAAGAGAACACTGGAAATTATCACAGTAGAACACACAGAATGATTCCTAACAGTCCCTGTTTTAAATAAGGTGAAAGTCAAAGCTCAGAAACGAGAGCATTTCTCAGCTTGGGAGACGGCAGCCTTATGCAGTTCAGTATGTCATGACCAACAATCATTGTTATAAAGAGACAGTTACACAGGCCACATGCGGCGGCTAATGTGTGCTGATGAGGAAGCTTCTTACTATTGTGGAGGATTTCCACTTCAAGAACTTCTTCTAAATCCAAGTGAAAGTTGGTAATTTGTCATTGCTTGAAGATGATGAAATCTCTAAGGAAGGCCCCAGTCCTAGGGGAAACCATCAAAGGAGGCCTCTTCATCCTCTAAGACCGTTGGGGGAAATATTCAAGGCAAGAGAAATAAATGTACCATGGGTGCCTGGTCTTTTGTATTAGTCAGTGTTCTCTGGGGAAACGAAACTGGCAGAATAAATGCGTATATAATTGACATTTATTACAATGGCTTATAGGTTATATAGGTTATGGTCCAACTATTCAACAATGCTGTCTCCTGATAGAAAGTCGGTGAGATCAATAGTTGTTCAGTCCATGAGCCTCGATGTCTCAGCTGGTCTTTAGTATATGCTGGAAGCTCTAAGAAGTAAGCTCTATGCCAGAGAAGGAATGGACCTGCCAGTGAAATCGGGAGCAGACAAAGACAGTACCTCCTTCTTCGTGTCCTTTATGGAAGCTGCCAGCAGGTGTGGCCCAGTACATCAAGATCTGGGGTGGGTCTTCCCTCCTCAAATGATTCAATCGAGAAAAATATCTAACAAATGTGCCCGGCTACTTGGGTTTTAGTTGGTACCAAGTGTAGTCAAGTTGACAACCAAGAATAGCCACCATACCTTTCTTTCATGAGAGGCTGTCTGTCAACTCAATGAACATACATCAGCCTGCAAGGCCTTGCTACATGTCTTAGGCTCTCCATAGGTCCCATTACTCAACATTCAAGCATGAACCTTATTCCTTTGAAAAAGTTTCATTTGAGTTCACTGAAAGAAAAGAAGGTCCTGTCATGTTCCATATTTTCAGTTAACTGCACATGATGTCAGGACCAAGGGAAAGGTCTGAGTAAGCCGGCTCCAGCTTTGCAGTTGATGATGGATAGAGACACACCAGCCTTGTGCTTGTGTCTGTGGGTTGTAAGAGATCCAGGCAGATTCAGTTAGCATAGCAATGGCTTTAGTTGTGTGTGTAGTGTGACCTTCCTCTCTCTGAGACAGTAGGCTGTGAGTTGGGGAGACACAGAATGCTCCTGGTGCCATGGTGTTGTCTGGAAAGCTGGCACTGGCTTCTCTGCAGTCTAGGACAAGCAATTCTTAAGCCACAATCTTCAGAAACAATCAATCAATCAATCAATCAATCAATCAATAATAATATTATTGAAAAAATCTGTAAATAGAAATGATTATCAGGTTTATGTGCGTTTAGGGAAGGCATTTTCTTCATCACCGAACCAGACAGGAATCTACTTTGTAAAAGAAACGTCCTGAGAGAAAAAAAGTGACTCCTCCTTGCCAGGCTTGTCATCCCAGCCTTCCCTCCCTACCTTGCTGTTTCCCCCATGCTGCTCTTTTGTATTGTATCTGCATTTGGTACAACATAGATCATCAGCTAGCTGAGTTGAGGGGCTATTGTCAGAGTACTATCCAATATCACATGAAAGCAAAACCCTCGTGTGACACATGACTGGATATGTGATGAAGCATGTAGAATTAAATGTGTCTGCTTCAGCACTTTCTTGTGTTCTTGACCATAGGTTTTGAAATTAGGAGATACTTTTCAATTTTGTTTTATTTTCCAAAAAATGACTAAAGCTAATGCTGTTACTCAAAGTTAAATGTTTGCCCCATACATGAGAATATTAGTACTGACCAATAAATAAGTGATTCTATTTACTATTTAGTGTGTCAATCCTTTATACTAATATTAAACTCCTGCTTGGGGCAGAGGAGATAGGTCAAGGGTTAAAAGTATTTGTTGTTCTTGTAGATAACTGAAGTGTGCTTCCAATACCCATGTTGGGCAATTCAAGGCTACATTTAACTCCAGATCTGGAGACCTGACACTGTCCTCTGGCCTTCAAGGTCATCTGCATGTAAATGCGCACACACATATAGACAGCCATAGTTATACATAGGTAAAAACAAAAGTGTCTTCTCTATTGGCTTGTTCATCAAATTTCCACTACTTTGTTACTTGACTCAAAACATTTGGAATCATTTAATTGTCTTTTGTAAAGATCTTACAGTAGATGTACTTTTATTAAACATTTCATTTTTGTAAGCGAGTTTGCTTATGTTGTTTGTTATGTAGAATTATGTTAACATTAGTTGTTTAATTTTACATTTTCTTTCTTTGCATTTATATATTTATGTGTGACTGAGTATAGGTATGTGTACCATCTGCAGGAGCACACAGAGATCGGAGAAATGCCTGTATCCCCTGCAACTGAAGTTAGAAGGAGTTGTAAGTAGCCACAGAAACCATACCTGGGTCCTTTGAAACAATAGGGTATGCTCCTAGTCCATGAGCCATCGCTCCAATCCCTGGTTTTATATTTCCCTACTGTTTCCTTTCCTCCAGTTTCTATGTGTGAAACATTGGTACTGGCTATTTATAATGGATAGGTTTATTACGAGTATGCATTGGTTCTTTTCTTGTTTATATGATTAAATATCTGACAAGAACCAACTGATGGGGAACAGCGTTTGTTTTAGTTTATAGATAAGAAGGGATATGGTTCATCATGGCAGGAGAGGCACCACAGCAAGAGCTTGAGGCAGCAAGAGGTGATGTTCTCTCTGCAGTTGGGATGGAGAGAGAGATGAGTGCTGGTGCTTAGCTCCATTTCTCTCTTACATTTCAGGCTAGAGCTACATTAAGTCTACAGGCGCGGTTCTTCCTACACCAATGACGGGTCTTCTCAGAAGAATTAGCTTAGCGTAGGAACTTCCAACCCACATTCTCGGTCATTTGGCTTCTGGATAACTTTAGATCCTATCAGGCTGACACCATTAACCATCATACTGCATGCTTTTTCAGTGTTCACTCTGTCCCTGGTAATAGCAAGTCAGTAGTATTTGCTACAGTTAGGTTGGCCCTTTAAGTGAAGGGGCTTATTACATAGTCATCTCCTTCCTAGCACAGACTGTAAGCTTTTAGTTTTTCCAGTTCTGTACCTCCTCACCATACCTCAGCATTCAAGGTCAGTCTTGGTCTATGCCCTTAGTTCCGAGTCTTGATTGATGAAATTGTGAAGTTTCAATGCTATGTGTGAGTGGCTTCTGGGTTTGCCTGTAATCATTTTACATCAGCACCCTCTGGTTCTAAGCCCCTAACTTTACATCTTCACTCACTAAGGGAGGTGTGTGCTCACTATTACCATTTCCCTTGATTGCTGAAAATCACCCTTGCTTGTGAGTACTGACTGGCCTGTTCTAATACTAAGGTTAACTGCACATCCTCTCAAACTCTGCAGACTGCTCGGATGCACAACTCCTCCGAGTCCTGTAGTAATTCTAAGGCCACCTGCACTGTCTAATTTTTATTAACTGTTTCTTTCCCTCACTAGAAGGCCCAAGATACTCTACCTTCTCCATGTAATTTAAACACTACGGCTATCTGTGCCTTGTCATATTTCTCTGTTCTCTACTATTTTATGAACACACAATACATTCGCTGACCTTCTGACTGCATATTCTACTAACATGAGGAGACACTGCTGCTACATGAGGCAAGGGAGACATCTCTGCATTCTCTGTAGGCTGATGAGAGTGTCTATGCTCGGGCTAGCTCTTCTCTGGTTCTCATTAAGAATTCTGGTTCTGCTTCCTCTACCACCTTGGAGCCTAGAACCATTTTCACTTAAGCCTTTTCTTTCCTACGCCTTTTGAGGAGATGTCTCGAATTTGGCCTTTGCACCAAAGGTATAGTTTTCTGCAAAGCGGTCTTGGTTTCAAACCCAGTGTATTAATTCTGACTTTTCAGTTGTGATTTCTTAAGCTACTCCTGATTTTACAGTTTTCAAACACAAACAAGATGTTCCATGACAAAGTTAGAGCATCTTGCTTTTTCGGGAAACTTTTTCTTTTCCTTGCCAGAGTTCTTCAATGACTTTCTGTCTCTGCTTTTAGAGAGTGTATTTTTGGATTTTGTTGGAAAGAATAAAATGTATTCATGTAAACTTATGTGGGTTGCCACACAAATAATTTGCAGAGGCGCAGGCTTTCTTTGGCACTTCAGGGTCATTTCCTGTCTTTAGAGTTTACACAGATTACTTTCCCTAGATACCAGTTGGCTAATTTTTCCACTTTATCTAACTTCAATGAGTTAAGATCTCTCAGAAATAACAGAATCTTCTCAGCAGCTCTCTGGAACGCTCAGAGCAGTCTCAACAAGGCCATTGAGATGTCGTTAGAGAACCAGACCGCTTTCATATTTCAGACATCTTTTGGACTTAAAAATGGGGCATCTCTGTATGATCTTACAGATATCGCATATGCAGATGCTTAAATTTAATAAGACACTATTCTTTGATATACACATAAATAACTCCACGTGAAACCTTAATTAGAAAACTGTCTAAATGTGTGGCTTTTGCTGCATCTCACATAACTGTCTTCTTCACATCTTTCAATGATCATTTCTTAGGCCAGACTCTTTTCTAGATGCACAGCTTGAGGTTAATGTGTGCAGCTTTTCACCCAGCATATTTCTGTTTGGTGTTCATTATCTCAGTGTATTTTGTACCCTTTGAAATACAAAAATATCAGCCTTTTTTTCTTGTTCAAATTCTGAACCATCTGAGGAAGGAGCGTGTGTGGCCATTGGCTCTGTTATTAGCCTCTTCCAAAGGTGTTTCACAAACAGGAAAACAGGGGAAAGTGCTCCTCCTCAAAAGTGTTCTTCCTCTCCTCCCAGGTTAAAATTTCTGATTATCCCTGTGAAGGAAACTCTTAAGGAAAAAAATGGACCCAGAAACATAGTGCCACCACCCAAACCAGATGACGTGTTCAGTAGCCCTGCTTGAGTGTTTTCTGTTATTAACACATTCCCATTGGGAGGCCACCATCCTTTTAGACACCAGAAAGTTGGAGTGTCTGACACCAACTGAACACACAGACATGTGTGAACACACACACACACACACACACACACACACACACACATACACACACACACACACAGAGGCACACATCCTTTCTAGTGTTCCCTGCAAATTCTGTCTCTCAAAAGGTATGGGGGGAGCTATAATATTCCTCATTTTTGCATGCACATCCTTAAGCCAGGTCCCAGAATTTAAATGAATATTTACATACATATACATATATGTATATAATAATCTAGCTAATACAATATTATTGTATTACATATATAATTATGTATAATATATACTTTATTGTAATCTCTCTATAAATATACATATCTTTAGTTTTATTTATTTATTTTACTTATTTGGTGGCAACATAGGGAGTCTGCCATAATGTACATGTGGGCAGAGAACAACTTTTAGTGGTTGGTTATGTCCTTCTGTCACGTGAGTCCCTGGAACCAAGCAAAGGTTGTAAGTTTTGTCCGTAGGCACCTCTTTCACCTGCTGAGCATTTTGTCATCTGTTCATAGTTATGTTGCTGGAGACCAGGCTAACTCAGACAATTTTGAGGAAAACTTTAGAGATGGTGAATGCATTTAAAAATATGGTGCATGAGAGTTACTTTCCACTTCGGGGGTGCTGTTGCCTTTATAGTTCTTTGAGAGGCTCACCTATAAAAGACCACAGTCTTCCAAATCTCTATAATTTTTTTTTCTGTATGAAGGAAGACCTGTATTTTAGATTGCATGTGTTCTCCTATCTCCAGCTTTCAGAAACCAAATGACTAGAATCCAGCAGCCTCCTGCACTCATCAGAGCTCATTAGGTGGGTGGATTGGGAACCATTGATTGCAATTTGGAAGCAAGCCCACACATAGACACACTCACATGGTTGTGGCTTCTCTCATGCAGGGACATTGAGGGGCAAGGCCAGAGCACACAGCTGTCATCTGCAGACTGGGCCTCACTGGAACTGATGTAATATTTCATCAGCTAATCGTAGACATGCTATTTTAGATATTGGGCTCATCCTGCCTGATATCAATAGGAGAACCAACCAGGTCTATGAATGTGATCTCCAGATATTTAGGCCATTGTTTATTGAAGCTCTAGCTTCAGCATTAAAATAATACCAGAAGCTGGGGAGATGAGTCAGTCCAGAAAGCATGAGAATATGAGTCTAGATCACAGCATCTATGTAAAAAGTTGGTACAGTGGTCCAGGCCTACAATTTTGGCATTGGGATAGATACAGACAGATCCATAGAGCTTGCTGGTCAAGCATTCTAGCCAAATCAGTACAGTTCAGAATCAGTGAAGGAGTATATTTCAAAAAATAAGGCAGAAGGGCAAGTAATTAAGATACTCAAAGTTTATCTCTCAACTCCATGTGGACATGCCTACACAACTGTGGATATGTGCATACATATGTATACATATAGACTTACACACGTGTGCCCATGCACATAAATGTCCCTCTACAGTAATAGTAACTGTCACATGTCTAAGATAGCACTTCAGAATAATCTGAAGGAGACAGTCAGGTTAAGATTTGCAGGTTTCAGTCTATATTTCTGCCAAGATCCCAGGAGAAACTCACAGTACCTGTTCACAGTCCAATATTGGAAAGCCATAGGCTGAAATGTTGTCTTTTCTGTGCATCTAAATGTGTATGCACATCCTACACGCACACACACATGTAAATGACTTGAAAAGGCCTTGGGTAGCCATTCATCTACTCAGTAACCTTCTCCTTCAGTACGTGGGAAACTAGAAGGTGCCAGCGTATTTAAAGAACTTAATCAATAGCACTGTGTGGACTTATGAAAGACGATGATGTTTTCAACAGTAGTAATGCTATTAAAAATGTCCAACACAAGAAAAAGTTACCAACATGTAAAACTCTGTAGGAGACGAGGGTGATAAATGACTGCCTCAAGAAGAAGCAATAACTTAGAAAGCCAACGGGGACGCTAAAGGAGCTACCATGTTCAAACCTCCATCAATCATGCCCTAAACTCTAGCTTTAGCTTTCCCCTAAAAGAAGAGGAAAAAGTTGGACAACACACCTAAGAAAAAGAACTCAGCCATGAGTCAGAACATCTTGTTTATTACAAATGAAACAAATCCAATATATTGATGGTATGCCACAGAAAGGAGCCACATCTGGATAGACTTGATATGCGTGTGCGTTTGTGTGTGTGTGTGTGTGTGTGTGTGTGTGTGTGTATGCATGCATATATACATATTTATATAATCTAAATATATACATATGTTCACATATATAGCAAACTATATGGGATGAGCATATATATTTACATATCTCTTTCATCAGTAAATCTGTGAGTAACCTCTTCTTCGTTGCTTATGAATTGTCTTCTCCCCTGGCCTCTGTCCCCAAGATCAAGTTAAGTAGAACTGCTCAGTTCTCTGAGGAAGGTGAGATGGGGAACTTCTTAGTCAAGGTGACGGTGAATGGTACTGATAAGAAAGATATCACACATTGTGGAAGAAGCCATCTCTCTTGGCAACTGTCCCAGTGAGCTTAGTGATTCAGAGAGAAAGGGAGGAGCCACATGGCTGGTTGTTCTGCCCCAGAATGCATCCACAACCATGGGATTTTTAAGTTTGAAATTTGATTTGATTAGAGCTTTCTGGGATTTGTAAGAAACCAGATGGGATCTTATCCACATAAGTGGGCAAATAGGAAAAGCAACTCTCTGAAATAAAGCACAAACTCCATTAAAAAGCATGTAATTATACAAGAGGATTGGGGAAATGGCTCAGTCTGTAACTGCTTCTGATCCAAGCATGGACTTCAGTCCTGCCTCTAGAACCCACATAAGAAAGCGAGGTGTGTTCAAGCTGCAGCACAGACCGCAGACATCTGCATAGCCTTTGGGTGGTAACATGGGCTGTGGACACCAACACATGCGGTAGGACCAAGGACGGCAGCAGTCATACTGATGTCCTTGGCTTACGCTGCTGCTAAGGGCTGTGATGGTGTCCATTGCCCGTTCAGTGGCAGAGGGCCACGGAGATGTCACTCATCTATACTGCCACCAGAGACCATGCTGTGGTCATGGTACGTGCTGCCACCAGAGGCCATGTGGATGTCTGTGGTCCATGCTGCTGTCAGAATCTATGTTTAAGTCCATGATCTGTGCTCCTAGGGCAAGGAAGCTACTTCTCTGTGGTATTGATGACTACAGACTCACAGCTGAGAAGGAGGGACAATCCCTACCTACAATCCACCCCCTAGAAAAGTAATAGCCTAGCCAGAAAGCCATTGAAGGGAACTCTTTTTTTTCTTTTCTTTTCTTTTTTTGTATGTTTGTTTGTTTTGTTTTTGTTTTTGTTTTTTTTTCAAGACAGGGTTTCTCTGTATAGCTCTGGCTGTCCTGGAACTCACTCTGTAGACCAGGCTGGCCTCGAGCTCAGAAATCTGCCTGCCTCTGCCTCCCAAGTGCTGGGATTAAAGGCATGTGCCACCATCGCCTGGCTTGAAGGGAACTCTTAAAAGCTGTGATAACAATGCTGAAATGTGGCTTGCCACACTTGATTACTTCTGGCAGAGGTGCAAGTGAGGAGGACTCAGTTTGCTTCAAAGGGCTGGCCACTGAGAATTTGACCATGCTCCAGTACACGAGAATCACAAATTTGACTTGTTTTCTTTCTTAATCTTTTGGAGGGGCATAGATCCCAAGGGTTGTGGAGCATACCTGTGAAGACTGAGACATGAGGGTACCCAGGCTCATGATATGGAATTCCTAAATAATCAGTAAAATATTATGGAAGAAGAAAGAAAGAACAATAGATACATAGGAAGGAAGGAAGGAAGGAAGGAAGGAAGGAAGGAAGGAAGGAAGGAAGGCAGATGGATGGACAGATAGACAGACAGATAGATAGATACACTGTTGAACATGTCACAAAGTGGCTGAGACCATTTTATTACATATTTACTTGCTAAAATATAATCATGTCAATTCTCCTTCCATTTTTTCTCCCAACTCTTCCCAGGTGCTCTCTCTAACTTCTCCCTTGCCCCTGAGTTTCTCCCAAATTACTGGCTTCATTTTTATTATTGTTTCATATATATGAAACATAATATATAAAATGCATACATATATAAACCCAACCTGCTGAGTCTGTCTTGTGTTGTGTGTGTACATGGTTTTAGGGTTGACCACTTTGTCTAGGTAACCAATAGGAGCCGTCTTTCTCGAACAGTCATTAGTTCAAGTCCTTTGTCCAGCGGCGGAGCCCTGTGAGAGTCTCCTCTTCTGTGTTAGCATGCTCCAGGAACTGTAGTAGGTTTCCCTCTAAGGTCCCTGACCTCACTAGTCCCTGGTGGTTAGCTAGGTTTATCGCACCATGCACGAACTCTCTCCTGTTAGGCTGGCCTTAAGTCCAGTTAGAGAATGGCCAGTTATTGCCAATGTGAGTGTCACTAATGCACGTTTAGGGAAACCTGGTCATGGTTTTGGTTGATATACAACACAGCTCGATAGAACTATTGATCGTGTCCCTCCCTCGGCAGCTTACACAGTGCTTTCTGGTACGATGGAAGTGAGACAACAGGACGGAGGCTCTCGGGTTAGACTCAGCTTATGTCTTCTGTGTCCTGTATCTGAAGTGTGAACTCTTTTCAGCCACAGAAACTTAGTTTAAACTCTGAGAGGCAACCAATAGCAATACTACTACACTACACTGTCTGGGGAGTCCTTTGAACTACCGTGACCAGCAATTCCAACAGTTTTCTCATGCCTGGTACTGGAATTTATGCAGGCTGTGACTCTCATGGGGAACATTGTCAGACTAAGTGGCATGACCTTACCTGTGTATACTATATGTCAATTTAGGTAAATATAAAATAAGGATTCATTGAGACTATCAAATATCCTTTTGTCATTTTCCCCTCTTCCTTCTGTCTCCTACTATATTGACTTCCCCACTTAATCTTTCCATTTCCCTCTCATTTAAAGCATATCCTGCTGTTCTCCTCTCAGTCAGTCTCCTTGAAACCCTATTCTCACTCCCCTGCTCTCTACTTAATGGATGCAGATCTGAAGATTTGGAGCTAGGGAAATGCAATGAGAGAGAACATGCAGTGGTTGTCTTTCTGAGTCTGAATCGCCTCACAAAATATGATACCTTCTAGCTCCATCCATTTACCTTCAGATTTCACTTTTTACAGATGAATAATATTCCCTAATGTGCACATGCTACATTTTTTTAAAATCATCCATTCATTTCCTTACGAACACCTAGGTCGTTTTCATCTGCTGCCCACTGTGAGTAGAGGGGCAGTGAGCGGTAGTGAGCTAGTGGCTGTGGGGTGGAAATGGATGCCGAATTCTTTGGGCATATGCTAGGACATTATGGCTTAGCTATACCATTCCTGCTAATCGTACCTATACAACGCTTGCCTGAGAGAAATTTTTATACTTTCAGTTGTTTGTTTTATCGATTATTTAGACATCACACTTCAAAATTTCCATTCACACTGAATGAGTCAAGCAGCGGTCAAGTTGGTAGAAACTGAGTCCCCACAAGAGAATGTGAATCAATTAGTGTTAGAAATTAGCTAGTTAAAATATCAGCTAGTGAAGTGAGTCTGGAGAAACTAAATCAGTTCACGAA
>JADRCD010236990.1:0-13242 GCA_019843815.1 Montemys delectorum
TGGGTGTGGGTGAAGCTGAGGTTAGCCACGGCCAGGAAGGAGAATAGGCATGTCTGCCTTGGGCCATCTGGGAAAAGGGTCCTGCAGGCCAGCATCACCAGCTGCCCTGTCTCCCAAACCTGATCCTGAGATTGGGAACGAACATGTAGTGGCTGGAGAGCACACGGGGACGCTACTGAGATGGCCCCCAGCGATGGGTGTCGCATCATTAAGTCCTCAGGCCATGATCCTGCAGTCTGAGGAACTGGTCAGGAGAGGGACTCAGGTTGAGGGAGCCATGTAGAGGCCTTATAGATCATGTTACGGGAGAGGGGACTGAGCTCCTTGGCTGTGACTAGGCCATTGGGTAGGGAAAGGTTGCCTCAGGAAATCCTCCTCTACTGTAAGACTCCATGTTTCTATACCAAAGTGAAGGAAGGAAGAGGTTTCAGGGGACAGAGAATGTTCTCTCCCCAGTTGTTCCTCCTACCCCAGTCCTTCTCCTCACACAGTAGCCCTGAGGGAGGTAAGGTAGGTCAAGCACCATCTCATGAGACCACCTAGAAGAGAAGGAATGAGGTAGAAAACCGAGCTTGCTCCCCAACCCCGGTTCCAGAGCACTGTACCTACAGACGCTAAGAAGGAAAAGTAAGGACTATGCAGACGTGTATATCCAGTCAGTGAGCGCCTTGTGTGCTACTTCTGGAAAATGGCATGAGCCTGAGCGGCGAGATGCTGCTCATGGGAGACCACCCACATACCCCAATACCAGACATGTCAGGGGCTTTGCTCCCAATGGTAATCCAGTTTCAAACATAAGTAACCAAAGCCCTGTCAAAACCCACAGCACACTCATCACATTGGTGGCACATCTGATGACATGACTGCTGGGGCTCAGTGACCAGTGCCCCCTCCAAATTCACTTCTGCAAGCTTCATGGCTTATAAATCCCAGCCTTGGCATGGCACCAAGGCTTCAGAACATGAAAGGATCCTCCAGCTGATGAGCAGTTTTGGGATTGAGACCCCAGGACAGGCAGTGACTCGGCCAAGGCCGCCTGCTGATGGTTGCAGGGCCCACACCTGCTCAGACAGCAGCAGAAAGGGTGTGGGCCTGGCAACCTCACTGCTCAGTGAACTTGACTTGAGCCTGTGCTTCTGTGATCTCGTCAGACATGTTGACGAGATGCACTGCCTGCATTGTTTCATGGCGTCCTCCCAACATCCTGTGTACAGTCAAGAAGTCAGGGACTTGTGTACAGAAGCCAGGCGTGCGGAGAATAACGTTTCTCTGGAGAATTTCCAAGGTGATAAGCAGATGACCAAAATTTGAATGAGGTCCAACCTAAGACCAGCTGCCCCTCCAGCCCTCATTCTTGCACTGGCCCTAGAAGGAGCGGACAGCCCTTCTCCTCATGTCTGCTCCATGGCTTCAAGCACGTTGCTTCTAGGAATCATTTTCCTGGGACCCCTCCCCCGCCCAAGGCTGTACCATAGTAAGAGAATGCAGCAAGTGTTAGTATAGAATTTGTAAAACATTTCAGTTTGTCATATTGACTATTTATGGTCATTAAAAAAATAGTGACGTTGACACTGCTATTATAGTCTTCATCTCTAGAAAAAGTTTTAAAAGGGCTGGTGAGGTAGCTCAGCTGGTAATAAAAGGGCTGGTGAGGTAGCTCAGCTGGTAATAAAAGGGCTGGTGAGGTGGCTCAGCTGGTAACTAAAGGGCTGGTGAGGTGGCTCAGCTGGTAACGAAAGGACTGGTGAGGTGGCTCAGCTGGTAACGAAAGGGCTGGTGAGGTGGCTCAGCTGGTAATGTGCATACGTACAAACATGACTACCTGACTTCCATCCTGGAAACACATGAACATGGAAGGAGAATACTGCACAGAGATATCTGTCCTCTTACCTCTATACAACATACACACACACACACACACACACACACACACACGTGCATGTACACAGATGATAATAAAATGTTTTAATTAAAAAAGGATCAAGGTGGCTGGAGAGATTTTCTCATTGGTCAAGAGCACAGGCTGCTCTTCTATAGAACCTGGGTTCAATTCCCAGCACCCACATGGTGGCTCGCAGCCATTTGTAACACCAGCTCCCAGGGATCTATCTGACTGGTGTGTCTGACCTCCATGGCCACTGCACACACATGGCATACAGACATGTGTGCCGGTAAAACATCCATACACATAAAAATAAATGAATCTTAAGAAAGAACAAACAAACAAACAAACCCAAACCAGCCAAACAGAAACCAGCTTTTTTTTTTTTTTTTCCTGAGTAGACCCTGAGCCAGCCATAGTGGTGGCAGTGGCAGCAACATTCCCTGGGAGCTTGTCAGCGATGCAACTTCAGAGTGGGAACCTCCATTTCAGTGGGGTCTCACATGAGCCCACTTCCACACAGGGTGACTGGGCAGGACTACTCTGCAACAGGCCCCTGAAAACAGGGCCTGGGTCTGTCCACGGTGACCTTGCTCTGAGCGTGACCTGCCAGGTGACCGGTGTCTGTGTCGGTGCGGTGCCACTGTCCAATACCTTGACCAAACCCATGCACAGATGCGCAGTGAGCAGGACAGAGTCTGCTTAGATGGGAGGGGAAGGTGCCCTCATTTCTCCTGGGTTTAAGAAGCCATGCTTCGCTGAGGCCCTGCTACCTGTCCCCTCGAGTCTGAGTGAGGCCAGCCCCTGCACCTTTGGCTTTTGGATCAGAATTCCCTTCAGTGAAGGGCATTGGTGTGGCTGGTGGAGTTTAACTGGAGACACAAGGTCAAATTCCACACATACCCCCTATGTATTCCTACCACCCACACCCACATTCTGCTCACTGTCCTGGAAAACACCCCATCGTGTGTCCCTTGCTCTTTCTCTTGTGACCTCCAAGGCTGCAGGGCTGTTGGGAGCAGTGAGCCAATTCCAAAGGTGACACTGGCTCAGTCTCCCCCTCGATAAACATCCCTCCCCTTGGCATAAATTCAGAGAAAGGACAGGACTGGTGTTTTAAGCTAAGGCCACTGTAGGCCAGGCCAAGGGTTGTGTGTGTGTGTGGGGGGGGGGGGTAGGGCGAGGCGGGTGCTCACAAGCCCAGTCTGCATCTTCCTGGTCACTGGAGCCCCAGAACTCTCCAGATTTGAGCCGATCCCTGACAATGGTGCCCAGCCCTCAATGAGGCCTCCTCTGGGCCAGTAGTAGGAAGGGCGTGGCCTACAGGGCCAGCCCTCTCTGAGACCCTGCCTGCCTAACCTTTGTCCCTGGGCATCTCAGACTGATGTGGATTCCTGGGCTCTGAGTTCCAGCCCCTCTGCCTCTTATTCTCCCTCGTCACCCTGAGAGAGGGAGGCCTCACAGCTGTCAGCTCACTAATCCAGGATGTCCTCTCTTCTGCAGCCTTCCTGAACTTTGCCTCCAGTATCTTCTCACATGCTGTGCACTCCTGCCACTGGGTCTGATTTCCTCTCCCCTAGCTACTTCACCCATTTGAGGTCAACCTCTTGGCAAGTGCCTCTGTGGCTCTCTAAACAAACACCAGTAAGATACATTCCAGGGTCCACCTGATTGCTTGGTTCCATTCACACCCTCTAGGCTCCAGCAAGCCATTTTGTCTGTCTGTTATTTATCCCAAAGACAATTGCCCAAGAGTCCTGAAAACTAATGCTGACGTCAAACTGTTCTCAATCTAGCCCCTCCTCTATAAGTTACTTTATCCACCATCTTCCTGAACTTTCTCCTTATCTTTGACCTTAGATATGCCCCAGGGCTCCCCTCTTCATGGCAAATCCCTGAGCCTGGTCCCCCATCCCTACTTCAGCTTTCCTCATTAGAAGCTGGAGATGCTAGCCCTCTCCTCACTCAGTCATTTAGATATTAGTGTGAATATTAGTAGTTTAAACAGTCTTGGGGCTGGCAAGATGGCTCGACAGGTAGGAGCACTGACTGCTCTTCTGAAGGTCCTGAGTTCAAATCCCAGCAACCACATGGTGGCTCACAACCATCAGTAATAAGATCTGACACCCTCTTCTGGTGCATCTGAAGTTAGCTACAGTGAACTTATGTATAATAATAAATAAAAAACTTTTGGGCTGGAGCAAGCAGGGACTAAGCAAGCAGAGTTGACTGGAGAGAGCAAGGCTGACTGGAGAGAGCAGAGATGCTAAAAATTGAATTCCCAACAACCACATGAAGGCTCACAACCATCTATACAGTTACAGTGTACTCACATACATAAGACAAATAAATAGAATCTTAAAAAAAAAAACAGTCTAGTACATAGTAAATGTTCTCTAAACATTACCCATCGGGTCCTTCTCATCCCTGCCCTTCCCCCAACATTCTCCCTTCAGTCTGGCTCACTTTGGCATATGCTTTCCTGTCCTCCCTCAAACCTCTCTGACAAGATGCCATCTGCCCCCCCCCCCATATGTTCCATTCAGTTCATACCCTCTGGAGTCCAGCATGCCCTGCTCCTTGGTATCCCAAAGGTCACTGTCCCCTCCTGTACACTGCCAAGTTCCTACTGTCTGTAGCTTTCAGCCCTGAGAGACGCATGGGCCCAGCTTCAAATGGGGAGGAGCCAGCCAGGCAGAGCCAGGAGAGACTACTGATCCAGGGAATGTGAACAGGGAGTTCCAGAGAACCCCAGAGGTAAGAACAGGATGCTGCTTTTCTCGTCCTGTGGGTCCCCAAGCCCTAACTAGGGAATAGAGGACAGACACTTCTACAGGAAAGCAGGGATCTTGTGGAGTGCATGCGCACTGGGGGCTACAGCCCCACACCAGGCAGCCTGGACCTTAGTGTGGTCCTTAGGCAGAGGGGTTGGCTAGGCTTCCATGCAGACTGTAAACACCCAGGAGGAAGGAGAAGCTTTAGTTGCTAGCTAGTCTCTGCACACACCGGTCCCTCCTTTGCACTCAGTCTCCCTCTTGAGCCTCACCCAGGTAAGGCTTTGCCACTGTGGGGCAGTGCAATGGCAGAGCCCATGTCAACAAGACACTCAGTCAGGACTTCCCTGACTTAGGCTCTTTCTGTCCCTGTGGGCCCTCAGGCTCACATTGCTGTCCAGTGTCCCATTTGTCACTGCCTCGTCACTGGCAACATCCTCCTTGCCACTGTCCAGGTCAAGCTCCCCAGCACACCATGACACATTTTCTCAGCCCACGGGCAGCAGCGAAATTAAGGACCTGGGGCACGTTTTGAGCCCCGTAAATGGAGAAGATACAGTGAGATGAGGATGAGCCCTGATGTTTTCCCCAAATTCCATCTGCCGAGGCGGTGGCTCTCCGCACTGTTTGAATGCCACCTTTCTTGGGAGTGGAGACGTCAGGATGTAACTGTTGGTGAAGAAGGATTTGCTGTGGAATAGAGAAGCCTCTTACCCTGGGTAACCAGAGATAACTGCACACACTGAGATCACCCCTTGAAGGTGGAAGTCAGTGTTGGGCT
Organism: Montemys delectorum; assembly: GCA_019843815.1. Classification (NCBI taxonomy): domain Eukaryota; kingdom Metazoa; phylum Chordata; class Mammalia; order Rodentia; family Muridae; genus Montemys; species Montemys delectorum. Next base: position 5,438 of record JADRCD010236990.1, read on the forward strand.
GAAGACACCAGCAGAAACCAGGGCAGCATGGAGGATGTCCTTCCTCACAGCCTGCAGAGGCAGCTCTACACCACCATCCTACATTCAATAGTGCGGTCACGACTGGCCGAGCTTCTGTTGGGTGGGCCTCCCTGGTTTGCCTACTTTGCTATTAGGACCTAGTCAGCTGATGACCCCAAAGTTCAGGGACATGGAGGGAAAATGAGAGATCCATTTCACAGGTGGTGGCAAAAGTGAGTGGTGGCTCTTACAACAGCACCCCAGTGCCCTGCATAACCCTCCCTCCCAAGCTGAAGGCCTCAGTGATACAAATTCAAAACCACGCCAATCCCTAATCTGAGTACAGTCTGCTCTATCCCCTGCCTATAGATGAGTAGTAGTCCTGATCCATATGAGGTATGCTAGCTGCGCCCTCTGCAAGCACCTTCCTTCTCCCTGCCTTCTCTCCAAGATCTCCTTCCAGGCCTTCTTTTGTGAAGCCCTCTAGTCCTATTACAAATAGCCCAGTGCCCTGGGAACTTTTCTTATCCTCCTAGGCTGAGCCAGGGACACAGAGGTACCATAAGTCCACAGAACATGCTGGCCAGAGAAGCTGAGCGGATGGGAGGCAAGAGGGTCAGGACTTACTGCTCCAGGTGAGGAGGGCCTCAAGGAGAGCTCTGCAATCTGTGTCTCTTACAGGGTCTGCTGGGTCTCTGATCCCGTGGAGTCCCTTCCTCCTCTCCCCTCAGGTGGCCTGGTTCTGCCACTGAGGACTGGCCCACCCATACCCATGGGCCCTTAGCCTGGGAAGCTGAGGGCTCAACCTCGACTCATGCATTCTTCCATATTAGGGATGTGGAGTTTGCCGACTCAGTTACTGGCCTACAAACAGCTGGTGTTCGTAACCCACATTTCCCATGAGGGCCTCCAAATAAAGGCAGGTGTGTGTCTGGTAGGTGTGTGTCCTACCCCTCCCAGGGGATATGCCATCGGGAAGAAAGGGCTTGACGGGGCTTCATTTGTATTTTCCAGCAGGCCTCACTAACTTCTGGAAGGACTCATTATTTACAGTGGGCCATCTGTGCAAGACTGTTTCCAAAAAGAAGGAAAAACCTAATCCCTCCTGTTATGGCACCCAGGTGATCATGGGGAGTGGAGCAAGACCACATCGCAGATCGATGGGTGTGAACATGGGCAGCTTGCCCAAGAAACTTCTGGAGGATCAGGACCTGGATTCATATAGGAGACTCAGGGGCATACATAGCCAGCCCAGGCCCCTGAGAGCATAGGGCAGGTTTGAGGCTGTGTACTGAGTTGACTCAGAATGGTTCTTAGGTCTGCCCCCAGAGCCAATGACACAACAGCAGTGGCTCTCGATGTCCTGGTCCCCGGGCCTCTTGGTTTCAGATGTGTCGACCAAATTCAGAAGTGAGTTTGGAATTCGGGTGTCATGCCTTGGAACATTAGCCTGTGGAATCTGAGGAAGTCGGAGATAAAGGAACTGCAAAGGTCAGAAGCCTCCCCTAACTGACCTCAGTGTCCCGGGAGAATGAGAGACCTCAGTGTGTAGGGAGAATAGGAGAGGGCTGTGGCGGGTGGGGAGTGCTGAAGCTGGCAGCTCCCAAGCAAGAGCTCACCTTGCCCCGTCCTTGTAGCGTTCTCTCTCATGCCCGTGAGGCTGCCGTGGAGGCCAGAGAAACCAGCCGACCCAAAGTGCTCTGTGTGCTGCCTTCGTTTGGGATAGAACAAGCACTTTGACCAGGGTACACAGGAGGTCATTCTGTGCTCGGGGAGGTTCAGGCTGTGTCTGCTTCAGCAGACACACGGGGAAACGTGCATTTCTAGTTTTCTGCCCCTATTTTGCTCGTGATATATCAAAATGTGCTAATGCCCCAATGTAGCTCTTTCTAGCTCTTTGTTATAGAATGCCTCTGCCTGGTGCCGCGCCTGCTGGGTGCTGGGCAGTCTGTTCCTAGGGAGCCACTTGGGTTATAATTTCCACCTGCAAGTGTTCTCTCTTCGTCTTCCAGGCCTCCTTTTGGTCACTTTTGATATGAGAGGGAAGGTCTGGAGGCTGAAACCCCTTCAGCATACCAGAGGCTTATCCATGGTGGGTGGATTGCTCAGGGTAGTGACTCAGTAGCCTTACCTCGGCCTGCTCCCTGCTGCCACCAACACCAAAGGCTGCACAGACTCGCTCCTACCTTCTTCATAGTCCTCTCTTCCTTCCCAGGGCCCTGTCATCTGGGCGGCCTACATGGGGCAGAATCGCCTGAGGACCCTGTTCCTCCTGCCAGACCCTGATCTCTTTGGGGGGTCTTCTGCAAGGGAAGTGAGGAAACTGGGCAGGATGGAGCCTCCATGGATCTCTCTTCCTCCCTGCTAACTGGCCTGTCCCTACCTTTAGAAGAGGTAGCTGGCTTGTAACCTGACCCTGAAATTAACCACCTGACAGTAAGGTCGAATGGCAATGTGTTGACATGTTGGCAACCCATCGTGGCAGGTTCTGTGGCCTGAAGAGCCACAGCATCTCAGCTTGCTCTCGAAGCTTATCTTTGCCAAGGTTGTTATCAGCAGGCAGGCGCCAGATCAAAGCCTGCTCCCGCTCATCTCGAGCCATTCCTGACCAGACTCTAACAATGGGCCTGTGTGCTCCCATTGGTTGGTGTCCCACCGGCATGCTTTTCCCTTACCAAGATCAAACTGTTGGCTGCCTTTCTGACATGTGAGACCACAAAGAGCATTTGTCTGTCCCCTTACTGGGGTCATGGGTCAGAACCAAAGATGGACCTGGTGCAGGTCTTGCATGCACTTTACCTGTGTCCTATCCTGTGAGCAGTGTGAGGCATTTTACCTGAGGACCCAGGCTCCCCCTACCTGTCCCCGGCACTGCTGCTGGGCCCCATCTCCCAGATGCTGCAACACCTAAGCTCTTGATGCTTCAAAGACTAGAACGCAGAATGACCAGTACTCTAGCATGTCAATCACAGGAAGATTTCCAGATGTCTCCTTCCACCTACAAATGGAAGGATGTGGATAACAGGCGAAGGAGGGTCCCTCCAGCTGTCACACCTCATGAGCCTGAGCTGACTTTTCTGAGTCTGCTGGAGAAATGTCTAAATTGAGGTGGCATCCCTCCTAAATGCCATAGTCCCACATACAGCTGCTTTTCACCCTAACCTGTGGGTATCTGCTGAGAGCTATCTCTGGACCCCAGCCTCTACCTAGCCCCTCAGAAATGCTAGGCTGAGGTCATGAATGAAGTTTGTTCTAAAGGGGAACGTGTTGGGATCAGTCTGAGCTTGGCTGCCTATGACTTCGCCATCCGTCATTCAGCTCGTCTCACCCCCCCCCCCCCCCCCCCCCGTGTCATATCCTCTTCAAGCATAAAGACAGAGTGGGGAGTTCCACATTGCTGCTGCCTGGAGGACGAGAACTTTGAGCCAAAAGCCAAGGTTTAGTCTCTGCTTCTGCTTCTCACCAGCTGTGTGACTTTGGGTAAGTCACAGAGTATCCCCGGCAGCGTTTTCCTACCTCTGTGGTGATGGGACCCGCCATCTCTGCAGACCCTAACACAGTGTCAGCAACCATGATGATCTCATCAGCAAGGTCCACCCTGAGGTCGGGGAGGATGTGAGAGCCCGGACACTTGGCGCTAGGGGCCTGGATTCAGGTTCTTGCTGTGCTACGTGCTGGTGATGTGCTGTAGATTCTGAACCTCAGAGCCCCTCTGCCTTTGTTTCTGAGAAACTGAGGGAAGAGGGTCATTGTGAAGGCCCAGGGGCCGGGGCTGGCAAGCTCATTCACCCCAAACTGGGATAACTCTGTTTCCTTTCCCTTCACAGGCACACATTCTGGCAGTTCCGCCATGAGAACCCCAAGACCAAAGTTGGAGGCCCTCCACCTGAAGGACTCCCTGGCTTCAACAGTGGGGTAATGCTGCTGAACCTGGAGGCCATGCGCCAGTCTCCGCTCTATAGCCATCTGCTGGAGCCCGCATGGGTACAGCAGCTTGCTGACAAGTACCACTTCCGGGGCCACCTGGGGGACCAGGACTTCTTCACCATGATTGGCATGGAGCACCCTGAACTCTTCCACGTGCTGGACTGCACCTGGAACCGGCAGTTGTGCACCTGGTGGAGGGACCATGGCTACAGCGATGTCTTCCAGGCATACTTTCGCTGTGAGGGCCACGTCAAGATCTACCATGGGAACTGCAACACGCCAATCCCAGAGGACTAGGCACCCTCGATGCCAGCTTACCCTCGATGCCAGTGGGGCTCCCGGGCCTTGGGTAGAAAGAGAGACTCTGCTAGGATGCCCTTTAGGAGCCAGGTGCTGCACACCTCCCAGCTGGCTGCTTCCTGTCCAGCCGCCATCCAAAGAAGCTCAGCTGAACCCTGCTGCCGATCAGGCAGTTTTCCTCCCGGGGCACCCTGAAGGACAGACACCTACTGTGTCTTCCAGTAGGTGGTTGAAGGTGCGAACAGAAGGAGAATTGATTGCACCCTTATCCACATGGAATCAGAGCCCTTATAAAGAACTGGCTTTTGCTAGACCAAATAAGCATTTCGAGTGGTAGGCTCTAATGCTTTGTGAGAGAAGAGGCAGGTACTACTGTGGCTCCCAGTGAGCACTGAATGCCAAGTCAGGCTTTAACAAACAGCCCAGGGCTTAAGCCTTCAAAGGAATGCCATAGTCTCACATCCTTTCCCAGGAGGCTTTGCACCTCCTCCGGATGTCCATGTTGCTTGGTGCCGGCTTCAAGAGCAGCATCTCTTTAGATAAAGCCTAAGCACATAATAATCCCCTTATTATAGCGTCCTCAGCTCTTATCCTACCATTTCCCAGAACCCCATCTTCCCTTGTCCGTCTGCCTGCTCCAGGTGACCTGAAGGAATCAACTCTATCATCGAAAGACAGATTGGCCATGCCAAGGCATGCACTCGATTCACTCCAGGGAGTAGCCTCGAGTCCCGAGTACTAGGTCAGAAGTACAACTGGGTGGGCTTGGAAAGGGGTGGCCTCCTGTCTCTTCGTAGTCTCTGGAGAGGAGAGAAAAACAAACTCATAATTTCCCACTGTACCATGCCAGCCCCTCCCCCTTCCCACAAGTGAGTACCATTTCTCTAGCTACTTGAGCTGGGCTCTGTAAGTCAGCGGCCCACGTGAAGCCCCCACAGGCCCTGTCTGTATAGTCCAGCTCCTGTCCTCAGGCAAGAAATGGGAGGTTCTGATTGTACATTCTTTCAGTGCCATGAGTGACACTAGCTAATCAATAGACTTTGAGAACACTTGAGTCATGGTGCTTGTTCTCTGGCTCTGGATGAAGAGTAGGATCAGTATCAACCGGAAGACCGAAAAGGACCAAGCAGCAGGCCTGCCTGTGGGTGCCAGGGGGTTGGGACTGCTGTGTTTGGTTCCAAGTGCAGAACTCTCATCTCATTCTAGCTATTGGCAGGCTCATCTGCTGCCAGGAACAAGCCCAGATGTCTCTGGCTCCTTAGCCCAGACCTCCCAGTTCCATTCCTGCTGGTGAGGTGGCACACTCCTTCACTGGCCCTCTGCTGGGCCCAGCTCATCTGTTCTCCTAGCTACTTGATTTCCTATTCATAGGGTCTGGTTATTAGGTGCCTGCGGTGTGACAGGCATCGTCTTAAGGATTTATATGTGCCCTAGATAATATTCATGAAAACCTCAGCCAATTCATTCCAGCTCGAAACTGATGTATGAAAACAAGAGACATGGACGGCCTCTGCTGTGGCTTTTACTGAAGCTTTTTACTTTGCAAAAATGTTGGAAACAGCTTAAAATGTTGGCTAGGGAGGCAGCTAAAAAATGCATACTGCAATCATATGGTGGAATATATTAGGAATCATTTGAAGGAATATTTAGTGTACCAGGAAATACTTACGCTAGTGAGTAAAGAATATACAAGATAAGATTGTATTGTTTCCTTTTATCTTTTAATTACATATGTGTACATCTATATGTATTTGTGTACAAACAGGTATATACATGAAATGCATATGTATATGTGAAAAGAGAAAGATTTAAGAACAAGCCTATTCTGTATTTTATTAGTTCAACTCCTCAAAGACCATGCTTCAGCCACATTAACAAAACAGTTATCTCATTGGAATGGGGGGGATTAAAGAACAAGATGTTTTTTAGATTCACAATAACAGGTGAATTTTTCATTAAGAATTAAAATGTTTCTTGGACTGGAGAGATGGCTTGGCAGTTAAGAGCACTGACTGCTCTTTTAGAGGTCCTGAGTTCAATTCCCAACAACTACATGGTGGCTCACAACCATCTGTAATGGGATCCGATACCCTCTTCTGGTGTGTCTGAAGAAAGCAATGGTGTACTCACATACCATAAGTAAGTAAATAAATAAATAGAATTAAAGTGTTTCCAAAGCTACGGTGTCTTCTGTCGTTCAAGAAATCAGTAAACCAGGTAGTCAGCACAACACTCCGGCTTGTGCGTGCCTGTATGTGTGCATGTGTTATTGTGAGACAACACAAAGTACAAGTTTGTGGAGTCGGTTCCCTCCCTCCACCTTTACAAAGCCAGCACACCATCTCATCAGCCCCACCCCTCCCATTCACTTGGAGACCACACCTCAGGAGTTCCCCCTCCTCTGTCACCAGGGGCTTCGACCTAAGGCCTGTAGTGAATGGTAGAATCATAGACAACAGGAAACCCAGCCAGACTGGCAAAGGCCACTGTGGATTCCTTCCTTGCTAGCTTCTGATTGGGGTCCTGCTGTGATCTGTGGTGTGCAGTCACAGTTAAAGTGCTGTGTTTCACAGACCCTTTGCTGTCTAATACATAGCTGTACACATAGTTAGAGTGGAAATCCAGACAGCATTTCTGAATATAGAAACTTTATCTTCGTTTATGTTAATTTCCATATTTTTCTGGGTTATTAATTTTATAACATAAAAAATGCTATACATTTAATCATTTTAATTACATTCATTGATTCAGTATGTATATTTTTGTACACAGTCACACACATACCTCATTGCCGTATACCCCAGTGTGGAGGCCAGAGGGCTTGTGGGAGTCAGCTCTCACCTACCATGTGTGTTCAGAGGATGAAACTTGCATTGTTACCCTTGGCAGCAAGTGCCTTGACCTGCTGAACTACCTCCCCAGCCTGATACACATTTTTTAACCACTCTCCTTTGCCAATACTTGGAAGTATCATCCCGTTTTCCACCTTGTGGGTGGCCATGATTGATGTCTCCATAAGAGAACAGTCTAGGCTAAGTGGGTTCTGGTCCTCACCTCTCTCGTGGCTGCCTCGCTTCTCTAAAGAAATGTAATCTAAAATAGCAGCACTAGGCCTGCTTCCATTTCCCACACAATGCCGCCTTTGTGCACACACAAAGTCCACTCCACATGTGCTGATAGCATTCAGAAAGCCTGCAGGCTTATTGATGAGAGTCGCTCTTGTATGTATGTCAAGCCAAACAGACTCCAGCATCCCCCACAATACTGCAGGAAGCCACAGGAGAGAGCAGTTCGTTCAGTGGTGCCCAACCTGGAGCACACCAGGGCTAAGTAGGTACCTGCTGAAACCTCTCATTTTAACAATAACTGGCTAGTCCGTAGGGGTAGGGAGGTACAGTGGCAAGAACTTCAGATGAGAGGCCTGTAGGCTTGAAACTACACTCGTCCTCGTTACCTGGACCACCGTGGATAAATAAGGCCACCCCTGCCCCCATTTCTGAATCCAGGTGCTAGAGGTCTGCAAAAGATGTCTGCAGGAGAGAGGTACGGTAGGATTTGATAAGGTGTGAAGTAACATG
>JADRCD010236991.1:0-16600 GCA_019843815.1 Montemys delectorum
AGCCTATATTTAGTCTTAGATACGATCTATTTTTTTTTTTAAGGAAGCTGGAAACTTAGAGACTTGTGAGTGATCCTCACAGCAGTTCTAGAAAGCAGTTCTGAGAGTTGAAAACAAAAACATAAACATGAGTTCCTTTTCTTGTATATGAATAAGTAGGAAGAGATTCTGGTTTCAGTGCATCTTAAGTTGTAGGCCTCTTTCTGTTGTTATTTTTGTTTTTGTTTTTGTTTTTTAATGTTTTTTTGAGATAGGGTCTTTACATAGCCCTGGTTGTTCTGGAACTCAATATGTAGACCACTCTGGCCTCAAACTCACAAAGATTCACTTGCCTGTGCCTCCCAAGTGCTAAGACTAAAGGTGTGTGCCTCATGCCTGGCCCTGTAGTCTTTTAACAGCACTTAGAGCCAGGCAGGTGGCGCTGGGCGGTGGTGGCACATGCCTTTAATCCCAGCCCTTGGGAGGCAGAGGCAGGCAGATTTCTGAGTTCAAGGACAGCCAGGGCTACACAGAGAAACCCTGTCTTGAAAAACCAAAAACAACAACAAAAAAACCAAAACAGCACTTAGGCAGTGGTTACTTGTTCTTTGAAAATTATATTGCTCATCTCTCTCTCTAAATCTTTAGCTTTTAGCTCTTTTTATAATTTTATATTTCTTATCTGATGACTAAATAGTGGCTTTTAGTATTTTAAAATTGAAAAGGATAGTTACTTATTTTAGGAAGTACATTCATAGGTCAGTGATAGCATATTGCCTCTCATGAGTAAGGCATTTGGATTTTAACTCCAAAATTGGAGGAAAAAACATGATGCTATCTGGTTTTAACATATTAGAAATAATAGTCATATTTGCATAGTACAGGTAATCATTTTATTATGTTTAGAAATACATGGTTGCTCAGCCATAACTGCATTGCCTTTTATTGTCATAATAATATAGCCACCTATAAAATCGAACTAATGAAACGTGGGAAGATGGTCTGTCAGAACGATCCCCGATTCCAAGACGGTAGTTCAGAAGAGGAGGATATTGCTGAAGAAGAAGCAGATCACAGACAGCCTAGCCCTGGGTAAGCTGTTTATGTTTAAGCTGTGTCATGGTTTATAAAGTTAAAGACAGACATGCTTCAACAGTGTTATGCAAGCGTCTAGAACACATTTTATCAGGTTCTGTTCAGAATTATTTTTTTTTTTTAAGATTTATTTATTTTATATAAGTACACTATAGCTGTCTTCAGACACACCAGAAGCGGGCTTCGATCCTATTACAGATGTTTGTGTGCCACCATGTGGTTGCTAGGAATTGAACTTCTGGAAGAGCAGTCAGTGCTCTTAAATGGAGAGCCATCTCTCCAGCCCTTAATCTCTCTCTCTCTCTCTCTTTTTTTTTTTTTTTTATTTTTTTTTTTTTTTTGGTTTTTCGAGACAAGGCTTCTCTGTGTAGCCCCTGGCTGTCCTGGAACTGGAACTCACTCTGTAGACCAGGCTGGCCTCGAACTCGGAAATCTGCCTGCCTCTGCCTCCCAAGTGCTGGGATTAAAGGTGTGCGCCACCACTGCCCGGCGCAACCTCTCTTTTTTAACAGTGATTTCCATATGGCAACTGGTGGTAGATAAAGTGTGTGCCAGCAGTAAGACTGATAGTCACATTCCTGGTTTGGAAATAGATGCTCCAGCTGAGTTAGGTACCAGCTAGAAAACACTGGCAAACAGGGCAACAGTGGGAATGAGTATTGACATCTAGAGTTTGTACTTAATTCCTCAGTATCAAAACTTTAGATGGGTCAGGGGGTGGTGGCGCACGCCTTTAATCCCAGCGCTTGGGAAGCAGAGGCAGGCAGATTTCTGAGTTCAAGGCCAGCCTAGTCTACAGAGTGAGTTCCAGGACAGCCAGGGCTACACAGACAAACCCTGTCTCAAAAAACAAAAAAAATTAAAAAAAAAAAAGAAAAAAAAAAAAAAACTTTAGATGGAAGATGGGGTGTGGTCATTTTATAAAATGAGCAAAGTGCAGAGCAACTTTTTAAAAAGGAACATTTTATAATTTCACTATTCTCCTATTTTTATTTTGCTTGTTACTTGGGTTTCTTGTTTTTTGTTTTAGACTAGGCTTATATTGCCTAAAGTTCTCTTGAACTCATTATATAGCCAAGGCTGCCTAGAATTCCTCATCCTTCTGCTCTGCTTTCCAAATTATAAGCACACACTGTCACACCAGCTGTAATAATTTCTTCTTATATATTGAAAGTAATTTCTGCCTTTTCTCCCTCTTGTTTTCAGAGAAGCGGTTCCTGAGAACAAGACCATTCGATTTTTCTTTTTCTCTGAGAATGACGACAGACTTCGTGGTAGGTCCATTCTTCCATTTAGTGTGTGGGACCCGAAGTAGTGCAACTCCTACTTACTATGTACTGCACACAGTAGTTGTGCCTGGAAATTTTGGCCATTTCTGTAATGTGATTTATTGCCATCCATTATAAAGTTCATTATGAGGGCCAGGAGTGCCTCTGCTACTTGTTCATTATTATTATCAACCACGCCTTATTTTGGTTTAAGGACTTGTTTAGATGCTAACATACAAGAGTTTTCACTGTGTTAGAAGTCTCCATGAAATCTCTGAGGCTGATGATGAACTCATCAGATTGTTCATTTTAATAGTAAGTAATTGGCTACCTCGTGCTTCTTTTTTCCTATAGGTTCTAACTTATTCTGGAGTGGTGTGGGAGGTAGTATTAGCAGAAATTCTTGGGAAGCCCGAACAAGTAATCTCCTTTTGGTGAGTAATGTTTCTCCATATTGATTTCCTCCAAATCAAGATATGGCATTAGTGTTACTCTTCCCTAGTATAACAACAATAGAAATAAGATATGAGCATTATAAAATGATAACAGCTGAGAACATGACTTAACTCTTAGAATTATACTACTAAAAAGAACTTAGAGGTTGTTTACTTCAACTATGACATGTTCTGTCTGGAAAATTAGATGCCATGGACAGATTTTTTTATTTTGAATGAGTGAGCTTATTAAACATATAGAAAGCCAAAATAAAAGGAAGGGTGGATGGATGGATGGATGGATGGATGGATGGATGGATGGATGGATAGATAGATAGATAATAAAAGGAAGGATGGATGGATGGATAGATAGACAGACAGACTGACTGACTGACTTAATTCATCAAATCATGTACTCAAAACTTTCCAGCAGAAACAGAGTAGAAAGGCCCTTTAAGATAGTCAGTTGGAGTGCCCAGTTAAGTTTTTGTCCATACCTGAACCTCCCATAGCTAAGCTTCCAGCTTCTCTTCCCCACTACAGACACTTTATCCTAGAGTAAACATAGTAACAGCTGCTGGAAATGGCTCACTCTCCAGCTGTTTTCAAGGGCACAGTTTTACTCTTGAGCTGCCTTGATATTCCTTTCTCCCTGCCACATAGTTGGTGGGTCAGTCCAACCCCAGACAAGGGTTCTTAGAGGATACTTGATAAAAACATATTTAGGTGCAGAATGAGGGCAGTAGGAGATTCCCTGCTTCCAGGGCCAGTTTCTGGATGAACTCAAGCAGCATATGACAGTATACCAATATAGTGTACATGACACAAGTACATGTCTAGCCAGTCTACTAAGTAACAGGTAATCAGGAGGTTTTTCAAAGTCAGTTCTCTAACCGTATAAAACCAAACATTGAATAGACTGTGTAGTGAGGATTTTAGTTTCTTTGGAAAACATGGAAATATTATGGGAATCTGTTTTAATTGTAATCCCAAGTATGGGAATATAGTGCTGCTTCAGGCTTTCCAGAGCAGCTATGATTTGCCTAGTGCTCAAGCAAGGGCAGTGTGGCTTCTGTGATTGTGTGACAATTGGAAATCTGGGGACTCTTCAGAGAGTATATATGTTAGGGCCCCAAGAGAGAGGGTAGGTTAGTGGTTTGTGGCTATTGGTTGCTGATAGTCATGGTTTGTTAAGTCTTCTGTGCTCAGTGAAGAAACCAGAAGAAATCAGACCTCCTGATAGCAAAGTTCAAAGTCACCTCAAGGAACTTGGCTCCCCAGTCAGCAGGCTAGTCTTGAGTGACATCAACCTCTCCCTGTCTGTCCTCTTTCTCTCCTGTATAGTGTTAGGGGCTGAAAGGGTGGAGGAAGAGGGTGGGTGAAAAGGGAGAAGGGTGGAAGGGGAGAAGAACCACAAGGTAGCCAAGGTCGGTGTGTCCCGCGAGTGTTGGTAGAATGGCTTTCTATGGCTTTAAGTATACTTTGTTGACCATGAGAAATTTGTTTATTGCTGATAAAAGCTTCTTATTTTATGGTTTTTTTAGGAATGTCGGAAGAAACATAAAGAAGCCAAAAGGAAGATGAAAGCAAATTAACCATTGTCAGCTTTGGTTTTGAAAATGAATGTGCAGACTGCTCACCAGCCCTTCAAAGAAATTAACCCAGAAAAGCATTCGCTGACAAAGAAGAAATTTCATAGTAGAAAAATATTCAAAACCTGGATGATAATTACTGTCATTCTGATGACTTTTTCTGTGGAATTCTTATATATTCCCTCCTTGGTGACTGTCCTAAAATTAACTGAGCCAGTTGTGACACACACAATGTAGCCACAGCACTTTAGAAGGGGAGTGGGAGGATCATGTGAGCCGGGAGTTTTAGATCACATTCAGCAAACAGCAACACCCCATCTCAGAACAGCACCCATTCTTGTCCTCCACACTGAAATGACAGGAGGCTTCCATGAAGCCCTGCTTAATAAATGCTTTGCTGTACTTGTTTAAATATTTCTAATTATACTAAATATTCTTTACCTCTAATTTATACGTTAACTTTGAGTTCTGTATGTACAGATGTAAGTTTCTGATGTAATTTCTGAAGACAAAATTGGACTTCTTAGTAAATGGTTCAAAGTATTTGTGTTTATTACTCTTTACCTTCATTTTGTCTTTTATTTAAAAAATAAAAATAAAAAGATAAGTTACAAGTTAATTTTGAGTTATGAACTTATATTTTGAAGACAAATTGCCTGAAATGTGGGATATTCAGGCCAACACCTAAGATTTCTGTGAGGATCAGGGAAGAAAGTACAGTATGTTCTTGAACTTAGCCTTATCTAATATGAAGATGGGCCTGTCCCAAAAGTCCAATTAGACATGAGTTTATGAAAAATACTAATTATCTGAAAGACCACTTATAGTCAGTAGGAGTCAGATCCTAAGCCTAGATAGGAGTGCAGGTTTGATATTTCATTAAATCTAGCCACGATTCAACATAGACAGGCCTCCTATTAAAATGGACAGTACAAAAGGGTGTTAGTCCTAAGAGTCTTACTGAGCTATGATGTGCATCTTAGCGTAGTATTTATGTATGCACATTTTCCTTGAGTACAGAAATTATTGTCATCTGTTGTTGTGTTGTTAACCATTATTTCTGTACTTCCTATATCTGTCACAACACACACAGATGTTTGATGCCTATGGGTTTTTGTTGTTACTGTTTTTAATAAAATGATATACAGGAACTGGAGAGATGGAATCATTTGGACAAGTAAAATAGACTACAAAGAACTAAGCAGTCGGAAGACCTGTTGTAGATTTCTGTTTCTAGGATTTCAGAGATTAAAACCTATGTGGAAAGATACGGTGTTACACCTTCCCTTGATGTAAACCATATGCCATTTCATAGCAAATAATCCTAGTAAAAGCCACAATTTTGCTCATGTATACTTCATTTGTTTAGGCTTTTCTGCTCTCTATATAGTCATTGGGATGCACTATCTGGGGATAGAGGTTCTGCTTCAATGCCTGGCCCACTCACTTTCTATCCCAGGGCTTCTTTAAAGTGTGGCAATTAGAAGCCAAGGGCAAGTGTTCCCAGAAGCAGGAAACGTGCTTCCAGTCTCTCCAGGTCTGGGCCAAAAGTAAGCTCAGCCACTGGTTCCATTTTCTACAGGTTAAAACAGAAGAACCAAAGAGCTTGTGTCCATACTTAAATGTGCCAAGGACTCCATTTCAAAGCATTGACAAAGTGGCCTTCCCCACTCCCAGTTCTCTATCATAAGATGTAACATGAACTGCTTCCAATAGTCATCTCTACAGTTTGTCTATCTTACACTCTGACTACTTGCATTTGCTGTCTTGTTTGGGGTGTTGTGCAGACTTGGCAAGCACTCTATCACTTGAACTATATTCCCAGCCAGACAGTTTTACCTGACTTGCTCACTAAAATATATATATATATATTCTTGAATCCAAGTAGTAGTATTTGGGCCACAGCCAACATCTTCCAGGATTTTGTTTTGTTTTTCTCCAGATAGGGTTTCTCTGTGTAGCCTTGGCTTTCCAGGAACTGTCTTTGTAGACCAGGCTGGCCTCAAACTCAGAGATCTGCCCACCTCTGCCTCCTGAGTGTTGGAATTAAAGGCATGCATCACCACTATCTAACCTTGAAGGTTTTTAATTACCTATTTTCTAGACAAACTGTTCCTTTACTTCCCAACAGTAGTTTATAGTGTTTCTCAATCCAATTTTTAAACAGTCTAGTCCAGTCTACACTACCCATAGGTTTCTTTCACTGAACAGAGGACCGACAGGAGGTGAACCAATTGGCAATTTAAAGAATGCAAAGCTTAAAAACTCCAAATATTTCTGGTTCATAATAAAGAAAGCAAAGAGCACAGGCAAACACTGCATCCAAGTTATGACACAGTGGGGCCTAGAACTGTTGAATAAACACTCAACAGTTATCAAAATTTTCTAACACTTGACGAGTTTTCTACTTCATTTAGGCAAAATCCGGGGGTTTTTTTTTGTTTGTTTTTTGTTTTTCTGCCACTAATGAATAATAAAATAGGCACTTATTCACCTAATTAATGCTGTCAACTTATTAAGGCCAAAACTTACTTTCACAGATTGGTGTCCACGTTCTCATTTGTTCTAGACCGGATCTGAAGGGTACTAAGTAGACATATAATAATACATAAGCAAATTTTTGAAATGAAAAGAGCCATTCCAATGACGTTCAGTAAAGGGTTCAGATTATTGTCAGACCCTCTTCCCTTCTCTTGCCAGTTACCACATGGTAGGCAGTCTCCACGTTAATTTGTACTACTCCCAAAACAATTGTGGGAGTTACTTGTCAGAAGTTTCAAATATAGCATACATTTTAGATGCCATCCCAGTTGGGAATCTAACTCAGTTGGCAGAGTGTATAGCTATGGTGCACCAGTGCCCCGGCTTATCCACGGCACCATATAAAAACAGGTGTGATGGCACATTTTTGTAACTCCTCATAGTGGAGGCAAGAAGATCTGCAGTTCAAGGTCATTCCTTAGCTGCTTAGAAGTTCCAGGGCCTGCAGGAGATACATGAGACTTTGAATCTAAACTAATTTTATATGGTGTCAAACGTCCAGATCTTAAATATATTCACAGATGTTTAAGAACATTCATATATATTGACATATATTTAAGAATACTGGGGCTGGAAAAATGGCTCAGAGGTTAGGAGTACTGGCTGCTCTTCCAGAGGTTCCGAGTTCAATTCTTAGCTTTCAATTCTTAGCTTTCACCATTCTGGCTTACAAGGCATACATGCAGGCAGGAGACTGTGTACAAATAAATAAAGTCTTTAAAAAAGAGAGAGTACTGACATATGGACCCAGGACGAATGGGTGTCTCTCGTTCACAGGCCAAGACTTGGGAGGCAAAAACTTTGCCACAGATGAGTAGCCACTGACTGCCCTGCGGGGTCAAGTCTCTTGAGCGCCTTTTCCTTCCTTTGCAGTGAGGCTCCCGTCCTGCTCTGCAGTTATGCACGGACCAATCGCCACACGTGTTGTTTGTGGGTGTTGGATGGCACACGCTGATTGGGCGGCGCGGAGAGCCTGGCACTGTCAGTATTGCATCACCTCCAGACGCGGAACGTGCTCTCAGGCTTCAACCTGAGCGAACTCTAGGGGTTCTCAGGTAAGCCGCACCCTCCGCCCTTCTGGGCCGCAGAGCGAGACCCGCCCGTGTATCAACCTCCAGACAGCACGAGGCGGTGAAAAAGGAGCACGCTGCTTCTCACCGTGAGTGAGCTGCGGCCACAAAGCTATTTCCAGAGAGCCTTGGTGAAGGGAGAGTAAGTAACACCTCCGAACTCAGGGCTGCGCACACATTCTGGCCTAACTCATTGGGTGGAGGACTGAGATTCTTAGAAGTACCCCCGTCACTTAGTGGGGCCTTGGCGGCTTATGAGCAGGGAGGTGTGAGAATGACGGGTGAAGAGCGGAAGGTGGTTGAGGTCACTGCCAAGATAGCTGTTTAAAATAACTAACCTAGGAGTCTTTCTGGATTCCGGGCTTCTCCCAACTGTGCCGGGATTCGCGCGCACTTATCCCTGGGTACCAAGGTGGGTGGGTTATGCGCTGCGCGCTTGGCCTGGGCTCACAGAATCTGGTAATGCAGTTTAAGCTCACGGTTGGCGGCCCTACAGAACAAACTATTGGGATTTAAAGGTGTGAAGAGATGCCTTATCAGGGTGGGCAGAGATTATACTCAAAGGTTTATATAAACTCATCCTGTCGGGACAGAAGATGATGGAGTCATTGTTGTCATTTTGGCTTGGGATGTGTGCGTGATGAGTATGTGAGAGTGTAACTTGGTTTCCAACCTAATGAATTTGTTGTTCTCATTTTTACTGTTAGAGAAATAAGCAAAAATCATTGAAAACTCACATAATACAAATTTGGGTATCTGAGACGTGTTTCTCAGTGTATAGGTAGAAAGTACAGTGTTGGTCTTCTCTAACTACTACTACTGCACCCGAGGTTTTAACCAGCTCGTGCTATGTGGCTAGGTCTGTAGTAGTGACATGTACTGTACATGTACAAACTATTTTCTTGGTCATTATTTCCTAAGCAATATTGTAGTAGAGCAATTGTGCGTCTAGGGTTTAAATGTATTAGGTATGATAACTAATCTAAAGTTTAGTTAAAATACACAGGCAGATGCATGTAAATTATACGCTGATACTATATTTATGAGAGACTTCAGCATCCTTATATTTGGATATTCCAGCAGGTCCTGAATCCAGTACCCTGTGGATGTGAGGGGTGTTTCTATTTGACTGGCTTGTGGTTTTTTGTTGTTGTTGATGATGTCTTTGTCACTTGTTCCTGTGAAGAGACATTCTGAGTGACAATGAAATGCCATGTTGTGGGACACAGTACACACATGGTACATAAAACATACATGCACATAATAACTATGCACACTAGAAAGATGGATAGTGGAGCCCTTTAGCAGAGTTAAAAGAGAAGTCAGGTGTAAAAAGTAAGATGGTGATGTATGTCTCTCCTGTGAAGCCTAGCCTGGCTTCAATTGTCCTCCTGCCTCAGTCTCCCAAGTGATGGTATGGTAGGTATGTGCCAACATAAGCAGCAGTGTCCTGTAGTATCCATAGGCATTGGGGGATACTTCCTCAATATAAGTTGAGATCATCTTAAGCGAAGGTTGGTGGAACTAGTGTAGAAGTAGCTAAATGGACAGGTAAGGATATGGTTCAGTAAATGGAGTGCATACCTTGCATACATGAAGTTCTGGGTTCAAGCCCCAGGCCCCCCAAAGCACACTTGTGAGCTGGAAAGTTGTGGTGCACACCTTTGATCCCAAGACTTAGGAAGCAGAAGCGGGCCGAACTCTCACCAAAACAAATAACAAGCAAACAAACAAAAACGCAAAGCACTTGTAATCCCAACATTCGGGGGTAGAGGCGAGCAGATCAGAAGGTCAGAATTATCCCCAATTACCCAGAGAGCTCAAAACCACCCTGAACTGTACAGGACTGCCTCAAAAAGGAAATGAAATCTCAGAGGAGGAAGCAGAGCTAAAATGTCCCGAAGGAGTTACGGAATAAGGAAGAGGGCCTGGATTGTGTGTGGAAGGAAGAGGAGTGGCGTTTCTGTGCGTAACCTGGCAGTATTACTGGCCCTTCTTCACCCACGTCTGCCCCCCTCCCCACTGCCCTGTGGTTGCTGGAGGCTGTTGTGCAGGTACAGTTCTCCAGTGGATACAGTGGGCTAGAAAAACCCTGTGATGTATGCATGGGAGCTGTTTCCTCTCAGCAGCTGCCATAGCCCGGTCACTGGTACACTGTTCTTCCTTAAACAGTCTGTGCTGTTGTACCCTGCCTTTGTATTTCTGGAACAATACTGTGGAGAACAATCTTTGGAGAACAGCAGAAGCAATATAGAAAAGCCAGTAAAAGCTCTCCTCTTGCTTCCCAGGAAGTTTAGATCTCATGTTCTTAACAGAGGTTGGGGTAGATGTCCCTGAATCATCAGGGCACTGTGAGTGATAGTGTTCCAAGTGTGTTCGTTCCCCAGGAGCCTCTCCAAGGGATCGAATTTAAGTGCACATTCTGACCCCTGATGAGTCTGCGTTTCTGATAGTTCCCAGAGATGAGAGCATTCACAGCAATAGATAGTAAGTGGCAAAATGAATGCATAGAGACCTAACAATCTCTTACCAACCTCTTATTCACCGAACTGAAGGACCCTTGGTAAATCAATAAATGCAGAAACCTCTTTCCGTCTTTGAAAGGCTGAATGCTGAAGTAGCGGCTGATCCAAAATGCCATGTACCTCTCAGTAGTGTTTAGTTCTGTGCTCTGGTTGAAAAGGGCTATTTTAGATAAATGTCCCACCTATCGTGTTCTGGTTTTTTTCTATAAAACACTCAAGAGATACTTGAATATGAAAAATTAATGAACATTTAATAAATATGTCTTTTCATTATTTTGCTCGCAGATTTTTTTTTTTTTTTTTTTTTGGTAACCTCAGTCTTTTGGTAACCTCAGTCTTAAACTCTGCTGCTTTCAAGTCTGGTTGAGGCATGTAGGCCTTCTCGACTAGATCAGTTACTCGGCTGCTGGGATTCCTGAGGATGTAGGTTTCTGTCTTTTCTATTCTTTTGTTATTAGCAGTCCTGTCCCCTTCTCATTGAATTTTGGCTTAAAAATCTGGTCACCAGCTTGTTTAGAATTTAAATGAGAATGCGTACATGCATCATATGCATTAATAAACAAGACAGGGTTTTTGTTTTGAGACAGGATCTCAGTGTATAGTTCTGGCTGGCTTGGAACTCAGTATATAGACCAGGCTTGACCTTGAACAGCCTGCCTCTGCCTGCCAAGTGCTGGAAGTAAAGGTATGAACCACTATGCCTGGCCTAAGGTTTTAAAAATACAAAAGAAAAATAAAGGTGAGGTCTTAGTTTGGGTTTCTATTCCTTCGACAAAACACCATGACCAAAAAATAAATGAAAGGGTTTATTTGACTTCCATATCTGTTCGTCACTGAAGGAACTTAAAACAGGGACTCAAACAGGACTGGGTCTAGAGGGAGGCAGGAGCTGATGCAGAGGCCATGGAGGGATGCTCTTACTGGCTTGCTCCTCATGGTTTACTCAGCTTGCTTTCTTATAGAACCCTGGACTGCCAGCCTAAGGATAGCACCACCCACAGTGGGCTGTGTCCTCCCCCATCAATCACTAATTAAGAAAATGCCCTGCAGTCCTGCCTACACCCAATCTTATAGAAGCATTTTCTTTTTTCTTTTTTCTTTTTCTTTTTCTTTTTCTTTTTTGTTTGTTTGTTTTTCGAGACAGGGTTTCTCTGAGTAGCCCTGGCTGTCCTGGAACTCACTCTGTAGACCAGGCTGGCCTCAAACTCAGAAATCCGCCTGCCTCTGCCTCCCAAGTGCTGGGATTAAAGGCGTGCGCCACCACCGCCTAGCTTCTTCTTTTTTTTTTAAGATTTATTTTATTTATATGAGTACGTGGTAGCTGTCTTCAGACACACCAGAAGAGGGCATCAGATCCCATTACAGATGGTTGTGAGCCACCATGTGGTTGCTGGGATTTGAACTCAGGACCTTTGGGAAAGCAGTCAGTGCTCTTAACTTCTGAGCCATCGCTCCAGCCCTTATTTTCTTAACTGAGGTTCCTTTCTTGTGTCAAGTTGACATAAAACCATCTAGTACAAGAAGTAATTGAGGTGAGACATCCCTCTGGCCCCTTACAAGCACCAGGACTTAAAATGCAAACACCAAGACAACTCCCCATAGAAGGACTGTATCCAGAATTTAGAGTTTTTTTAAATTCAGCCATGGAAAGTTAGTCCAAGTCAAAGAGGGCAAAAGGCAAATAAACATTCATTTTCAGATGATGCACATGGACGAGAAGCTCATGATAAGACGTACGTGCCATTTTGTGCCCTGTGAGGTACCTCCAGTCTGAAGTTAGTGTGGAGTGGTGAAGAGGGTTTAGAGAAGCAGGCACCTCAGTCATTGCCGATTAGTGGTGCTGTCCTGTGGAGAACATTTTGATAGTTCCTCAGAAAATTAGAAACTAAGTTACATGACCCATGAGTTCTACTCATAGCTAGCCATACACACAAAAAGGGAAACATGTCCTTGTAGAAGTTTGAACTTCAGTTCATAACAACCTTATAGCTAGCTAAAAAGGATCAATTCAGATGTGAAAACTGTGAACTGATAGATTGTGACAGAGCTGTTTGGAATATTGATGTGTTTTGTAGCATAACTGACCCTTTAAAACTAAGCAGAACCATATGTAGGTAATTCATGTGAAAATTTCAGGGGGTGGTGGTGGTGGTGGGTTAGAGTTTTGTCTGTTTTTATTTTTGTTTTTCAAGACAGGGCTTCGCTGTGTAGCCCTGGCTATCCTGGAACTCACTCTGTAGAGCAAGCTGGCCCAGAGATCCACCTGCCTCTGCCTTCCAAGTGCTAGGATTAAAAGTGTGTGTACCACCATCACCCAGCATGAACATCTTGTCTTCTGTGAAATATAAGTGGACAAATTGTTACAGAGTTAACAAGATTAGTTGACAGGGGCTGAACTAAAGAGAATGTGATGGCTAATGGTTGTGGGGAAAATTGAAAATATTCTGAAATAGATCGTGGTGGAGGTTATATGCCTTTAAATAGCCTCAAAGTCCTGTTCAGATGACTTGAATCTTTTATAAGAGCACACATCAATACCCAATAAAGCTTTTGTTTTAACACACAGAGTATGGACAGTCATGTGTATATGCACTTTAATAATTCGTTAGCCTGCTACTCCTAAATTAAGAATTGCTAAGACTGTAGCAAATTTTGATTTCTCTTGCAGCAACAGAATGGTTCAACAAGTTCCAGAAAACATCAGTTTTCCTGCTGAAGAAGAAAAGATCTTGGAGTTCTGGTCCAAACATAACTGTTTCCAGGAATGCCTAAAGCAGTCAAAACTCAAGCCAAAGTACGTAAGTTTCTGCAGTAAAGACAGACTCCTTCCACATAGCTGTTTCTTGTGCTGAGTTCCTTTAATGTGCACCCTTCATTCACCGGAGTGTTCTCAGAGTCCGTGCCTTTCCATTCAGTAGGAACCCAGTGATGAACCCTGAACGAGCCAGTCCCTGGTTTTCAGAAGTCATTGGAACGGAGATGATTATTTACCACTTTCTTTCTTGCATTTACAATCATCTCTGCCCTCTATGGGTGGGTCCTATAGTATTTCCTGCCTTCGTCTATGTTCCTAGGAAAGACTACCAATGTAAAGTCAGTTATTCATTATGAACCTTCCTGGTTGGAAAATTTTATGTTGGACATCCACCGCCCTGCATCATTGCTGAAGTGCCTCAGGGTCACTGGTACTTGCTTATGTTTTGAAGATGATAAATGAAGAGCGGATGACTGGATAGCAGTTCTTCTGAATGGCCTTTCTGAAGGCTGGACCTCCAGTAAATTTCTAATCAATTATGCCCATTTTCTAGTCCTGTTGACCCACTCCCCCACCCACGAACATTTAATGTGATAGCTACTTGATAGAAAAATGTCCTGAATTTTGCTGTTTTGTATTGTCTGTTAGGTTTACCTTCTATGACGGGCCTCCCTTTGCTACTGGACTGCCTCACTATGGACACATACTCGCGGGGACAATCAAAGATATAGTTACAAGATACGCTCACCAGAGCGGGTTTCATGTTGACAGGAGATTCGGGTGGGATTGTCACGGCTTACCTGTGGTACGTCTGAGATGTTCTCATTGTCTATAAATGGATCAGATATCCCCTTTGAGTTCTTTTCCATATTATTATGTATTGTGTGGCTTCGATTAGATTTTTCATTGTGTTTATTTATTTTAACTATTTTAGTTTCTGTTGCATCTTACTGTATTAACCATGGCTGTTAACATAACCTTACTTAATATTTTCAGGAGTATGAAATTGATAAGACACTGGGGATCAAAGGACCGGGGGATGTGGCCAAAATGGGGATTGCGGAGTACAACAAGCAGTGCCGAGCAATCGTGATGAGATACTCTACTGAGTGGAAGGTATGCTGGGTGCTTTCAGAGGAACAGCAGGCTTGGCTGTGAGGCGGGACTAGATAGAAATGGCTAATCATCCTTTGTGCTTTTTATGAAATATTCACCCAAAGTATGACTGCCTGTGTGAGCTTGTGTCACAGAGGGCTTCAGTTCCCCTACCCTTTAAACATTAATCCCATGATGAAGCTCTACATCCTGGTTGCTTTTGGTCCTCTTGCCATAATCATATTCTCTTTAAAGTCTCTGTACTTGGGACTGGAGGGATGGCTCGGTGGTTTAGAGAAGTGGGTCCTGAGTTCCAGTCCCAGCAACCACATGGTGGCTCACAACCATGTGTAATGGATATGGGATCTGATGCCCTCTTCTGCTGTGTGTGTCTGAAACCAGTGACAGTATACTCACTTATTAAATAAATAAGTCTTTTTTTTAATGGTCTCTGTATTTGTCTCCTGAGGTTCTTGGTGGCCTAATGCTCAAGTCCTTTGGCCTCAGTAGCCCGTGTGCTAGAGCTGCAGGCACACAAGGCCCCCCCTCACCCCACCCCCATTCTCTTCCTGTCCTTCATGCAGGCTGCTGTGTTCCCCTTAGTGCCCTACTGTCATGACCCTGAGTGCCTTCAGCTTATTGGCAAGTAGAGTCCAGTTTCATTAGCATGAAAGCTAGAGCTCAATTTTCTCCCAACTTCACTTTCGTGCCTTACCCAGCAGGGGAGCAGGGGGTCCTGCTGGGGCGAATGCTGCTTAATGTAGATCTGCTTTTAAAATCTTTTTTTTTTTTTTTTTTGTCTGATTCTCCCCCAACCCGGCCCTCTTAGGGCAAGGTCTCATTGTGTAGTCCTGGCTGGCCTGAAACTTAATATGCAGACCAGGCTGGCTTGGAACTCAGAGAGATCTGCCTGTCGCTGCCTCCGAGTGCTAGGATTAAAGGTGTGAGCCACCATGCTCTCTATGTTTCCAAAAATGTTTCAGTTTGAAATAAGCTAAAACTATCACTGTCCACGTGGCATGCCCTGCGTCTGCCATTTTCCAGCTGCTGACATTGTCAGTAACACAAAGGCAGTTAATTACCGCGAACAAAGCACCTCTTATACCACCCACCAACCTTTCTGACCCTGAAGTCTGCCCAGGATCAGCCACTGCCTTTAGTGGCAAGTCCTCAATTTCCTTTGATGTCCAGTGTTCGTTTAGTCTTTATTTGTCTTTTAGGGCCATGCCACTTGGGGAAGCAGGGAGGGAGGGTTGCTAGGGATTGAATCTGTGGCACTGTGCATGTCTAACCAGTTAATTATTCACTTCATTGAGGTGCTGCCTGGCTTTTCCCTTGGTGAAGTGTGGGTTTTGCTTTGCAGTTAATAAGTGTCCTATGGGAATACTATTTCTGTTTTACTTTTTCTTATGATACTTTCAGACATTAATTTTAGCAGCTATTGGTAAATTCTTCCTAGCTAAAGTTCTTTCTCTGATATTTGCCAAGTAATAGTTGCAAAAGGCTTTTATCAGTTAATATCGCTGGGCATGGTGAGACACACCCATAATCTGTGTCCTGGGAAGACAGAGAGTATCCTAAATCTGGAGGATTATCCTAAATTTGAGGCCAGCTTGGTTTATATAACAACTTTCAAACCAGAAATACACTGTGAACCCTACCCCCTCAATCCATAATGACTTAAGTAAATATTTGTATTTAGAAATAACAATATCTACGTATAAGAAATGAATGCTAAGAAAACTTGTTAATCTTAGGTGTTATTTGAAATAATGTTTACTTGGACCATTAATTGATTGTTTTGATTTCTCAAAATACTCATAGGTAGTGATAACAGAAGTGAAAGAAGGTATTATTTCCTAATGCTACTCTTACATTCATGTTTTTAAGTCTACTGTTACCAGACTCGGCCGATGGATTGACTTTGACAATGACTACAAAACCCTGTACCCACAGTTCATGGAGTCCGTCTGGTAGGTTTACTTTAAATTGTCGGAATGATAAACATTCTCTTTCTTTGGTCAGAGGAGAAGGTGCATGCTTGAAGAAGTTTGTTTACATTTTTTGGAGCAAATGTGATATATATCTTCTAGCTTTTTCTAATACCATGAAAATGATTTACGTGCCCCCCCCCTTTCGATTTGTTTCCCCATAAAAGTGACAGTTTGGCAAGTAGGAGACCCTACTCAAAGCCCTTACACATTGAGCAAGAAAGAGACTCTGTCTCACAAAACAGAAAATACCCT